>RJWJ010000334.1:28951-270862 GCA_004363605.1 Indri indri | reverse complement strand
CACAGTTAGAGTGGTTTTTATTATTATTATTACTTCAGTGGACAAAATCTTAGGATCTTCAATCAATTTTTCTTTTTTAATTTGCTCCAAGGTTTTTCAACAGTGACTGTGCAACATCTTTTTCCCCTTCTCTCTCCTCCCTCTCTCTCTCTCTCTCTCTCTCTCTCTCTCTCTCTCACACACACACACACACACACACACACACACACACACACTTATATTTTTCCTTAAAAAATTGAATGTGCTTTATATCTAAAAAAATAATATATACATCTAAAATAGTCTAAGAGGTTTTAAAAAGCATTGTGGGTACTTTATATTAACACCTCTATTCTACTTTTTCAAATCCTAGTGGTGCTGCTTCTCAATTTAATGGTAGTAAATCTAATGATGATTTTTAATTGCTACTTAAAATTGACTTATATCTTCAAATAAAACAATTTACTATTTACATACAACTGAGGCTCAGACCAATAGAATGGGAAGATATAAGTAGAAGCAGGCTGTTACAGAAGAGTCTTGAAAATTTCCAAATATTTGAGTCTGGCTTAGAAAAAAAGCACAGGGTTATAAAACACATAGTTCTATAAATATGTACTTGACATTTTAAAAAGACAAAGTAAAGCAATTTTAATTGCCCTCTAAGTGGAATGTGGCTCTTGGAAAGATAAGAAACATCAGCAAAAAGATCAATTCTTTAAAATTCAACTTGTTTCACAGACTATATGTGAAACAGGCCTGAAATAAAATACAGTATCCTGATAGTGCCAGTTATGAACCTGAAATCAAAATAGGGGAAATATTGCTGCCAGCCATGTTCTTAACACATGATTCTGTTTTCTTCATTTTAAGTGTTTTTTCCTGACAATTCTTCTAAGTTATTTCTCATGAGAAAAATTGAGTTAAGTCATCCCCAGAAAGTGAGTCATAGTATCTAAACACACAGGAGTACCATTCCATGGATGAACAAATGAGAGCAGTTCTATTTCAAACATGCCAGATGCTATACATTTTCTGGAAAGGATCAGGATTTCAGGTCTTTAGTGAGACTTCCCACTAAGCTAAACATCTGTTCATAATATATTGTACACTTGCTAGTAAGCCTGAGAATGCTAAGGCGATTAGAACATCTCGATTGTGTTTTCCAACTGTATACAGACAAAAGGAGATGTTGAATTGGAGAATCGGGCAGCCAACAAATCAACACTCAGCCAACATCCAAATATGCACCACCTTGTTCCCTCACTACTCTCACTTATTAGGTGTTAGAAATTTTCAAAGATATAATGGACATATTACTCCAAGAAAATTCCTGCCTTTGTCAATAAAATAAATGAATAGCTAACTATAAGGATATTTAGATTAAAAAAATAACTTTTACATATGCAGAAGTATATCCATCACTTTAGGTTCTTTAATTTATACCATTGAAAATTGTGAAGAAATGAATACAATTTGCATAACCTTATAGGACATAGGGAATTGGTCACTTTGTGAAATTAATCTTCCATTTAAACATTATTTTCTCCATTAGGTTACACCTGGTTATTTGCCAAATTATTTTTGACTTTTTCTTAAGCAAAGACCTTGTATTTCTAAATACTGCCTCAAAAATTTTATATAGTCTATTGTTAATATTCAAAAAATTACTATAATGAAGATGAAAAGCTATCAAGTCAATGCACATTATTTGTAAATCAAAAATAAATGTTTTTAACTACTAAAACATAGTTCCCTTTTTAATCCCCCTGGTTTACTGGTGATAACAGATTCAGAAGAACAGTAAAAATGCAATTTTTCCCTTAAGTAGCACCTGATTAAGCAAATTTGATTGAAATGATTAGGTCTATATGTGGCTAAACTCTAAAAACCTGAATATCTTGAGAAGTTTATAACATTCTTTTATTTTGTAAGAAAAAAGTGGTTGAAATTATAGGTGCAGGAAAGATAAGATTTTTATTAATACTAAAAATCATAATCATACTGAGGTCATTATTGTTTGATTTTCCATACTATCTTTGAAAATGTGTTTCTTATATTCATTTTAAGTTTAATTCAGACAAAAGGGATGACACTTTGAGAGCTAAGGGATGGAATTCGGTTTTCAAGATTTAAAAGCAAATAATGGTGATCACATAGGTGATCAAAGTGCGTTCAGTACCATACAAAACTGTTAAATAAGTTTCCCAAAAATATGCTGAACTTTAGCTTCTCAGATTTAGATAGCAACTCTTGTCATAGTTTTTATATAATTATGATATCAGGTTGCTAAAGGGAAAAAATGATTTAAATGCTAAAATCCAGTCCGACATCTCAACTTTCAGCATAGTTTAGTAAATTATTACAGTTACCCATGGATGATATGAAAACAAACAAAAATATATCTCATAGAAAAAAAAACCTTGTCATGGGACATCTTATTTAAACTGCTGATTCTCATTAGGTAAATTTAAGAAAATATAGCAGCTGTACAAAATCACATAAGTTGATATAATGTGTATTTTACATACATTTCCCCAAGTAGCCCAATTCAGAGAACATCTCAGTAATTAGCAGTAACCAAGAGGGAAAAGCTCAAAATGGATTCCTAAGAGTAATGCAATATCTTCACAAGGGTGTTTTGTAACAGGATTGGTATGTTCTATAACCTAAAGTATTGTTGACAATACACCTAATATATGATCCAGTCTATTTACATGTCTAGGAAATGTGTGTGTGTGCGTGCGTGTGTGTATTCCAATTCTGTTTTTCAAAGCCAAGATAGGCTTTTCTTATTATCCTTACTTATTCTAATAGATCAATTGTTGATAGCTTTGCTTGAAAAAAATATAATTCCAAAACCCTGCAAATTTTAAACAGATAGCAAGGTGTTTGTAGTTCTGCATTTTTTTTTAGTTCGATGTAACCTTTTTTGTTTGTTTAAAGTTTCTTTGTTATACTTCCTTCAAAGAGTATCTAATTGTATAAAAAGGAAAGTTTGATTCATTTATTCTCTGGGTGTGTATTTTTAGAACTTGGATTTAACTTTGAAAAGAAGTAAGATTCAGGTAATTGTTAGAGCAAAAGTGATTACAAGAGAACTTAGTTCATGTGAATGAATTCATGTCTCTTTTTCCTGATTGATTCATGTAATAGAGCATAGAGAAAAGTAAGCATTATTCTGTTGCCCCATGCCTGTGCTGAGTAGACAGGAAGAATGGAAAAGAAGCCACAAGCCTGAAAAGAAATGTTACAATTAAAAAAAAAAAAAAAAAAGTTTCACAGAAAAAAACCACTTGTGTCAGACGACATTTGCCTTTTAACTGGCGTTATTAGAATGAGAGAAGCCATAATAAGGCATTTCTAGATTTTTTGCAAAGCATTTTTCAAAACTTCCCACAATAAACTTGTGAAAAAAATGGAAAATGTGACATTAGAAGAAAATGCTCAAGTAAATTAATTGACTGAACATCTAGCTTCATGAATGGCCAGTGTCTTAACACTATCCTCTCAAAACTTTTTTCAAGTACTTGGCTGAGACACTAGCGATATCCTCAAACATGTTCAAGTTGGCACAAGGCTGGAGAGGAAGGCTGATATTCAGATATAACTAGTAGCAAAAAAAAGAAAAGAAAAGAAAAGAAAAAATCATTTGTGCAGGTTGGATTGAAGGGCCATATCTAACAAGAACTTTTGTAAAGATAAATATCAATTTCTACTTAGGTCTCAAAATCTACTAAAACATTGGATGAGAGGGGAAGTATAGTTCCAACTTTGTGAGGCCATCACAGAGAGGCTTTAAAGCTTTGGATGGGAGAATAAAGTGAATCATGTTTCATGTTCTTTCTCCCTTGAAGTTAAATAATAATATGATATATTTATTATACACCAGAAATTTGAGAATTGTTTTGAAAGCATGTGTAAGTAAAGCTCTTTATATCTTTCTGGGCAGACAGAAATCCAGTTGTCCATGAAAAGATTACTCTTGGCTCTCTGACTCTTGTTAGAATGATCATGATCTATATAAGCTCAAGGAAAAAAATGTAAATTTGTTTCAAATTCTTCTGAAATTAGAACACTTCATCTATTATAAGTAGTCCATTCGTTTTAATGTTGGAGAAGAATGCGTCTGCTTTTACTTTTGTAGGAACTGGTTCTACTTCAAATAGTATTATAGGAGATGCATTGTGCTCCTTTTACTCAAATAGAATAACTGGAATAATAATTGTAAATGCATATTAAATATAAGACTATAGTCATAATTTTATTACAAGAGATCCTTTTCAGATATTTTTAAAAACTTAGTTTTTTAATAAAGTAAATTTTATGTTGGCAGTAAGGTTAGTTGGAAATGGATTTATTACAAATGATAGTTTTTCAAATAAAGCCAGTGTTACTTTTGTTATAAAAAATCAAAAGAATTATAAAATGGTGATCATATTGATCTTATAAGAACATTACTCCCACTGAGGCACTAAGTTTAAAGTTCTTAAATAACCCAATTAGGGACCTATAAGGGAAAGCAGGAAAAAAAAAAACCTGGCCAAATGGTGACTAATTAGAATGACAGGCGTTCTTCTGACTCATGGGGGAGTCACAGTACCTAAGCAGTAAAAATAGTGTCTCATTAGTCTTTTAAACACTATTCCCAGGTTTCTGTGAAATTGATATTTAATCACTTTCCCAGTGTACAGCAGCTGCTTATTACACAGGGAAGACATGGGGAGTGAAAAGTTTATAAAATTTCTGTCAATCTCTTCTCAATTTGAAGAATGATTCATTATAATGGGCCACCAGTGGCATAAGGATGCTGAATAGGAGCCTGTAATTAACTTCCCTTCCCACTTTATTGACGGCATTTGCTGGGTTCTGAGATTAGATGGTGTGTCTTGGGGGATGTACCCTATGGAACATGCTGTAAAATATTCTAAACTACATCTAAATCATATCTAGAGATATGTTCGTCACAATTCTAGATCTTGGTTTTTGAAAATTTGGGGCCACTGCAATGTATTTGGAGATTAAGTTTGCTACTCAGAAAAGAGCATGCAGACAGAATTAGTGACTGAAGGAAGAAAAATGCATATCTAAATTTGGGGCTGACTCTGCAAAGAACAAAAATTGACCTTAATATAGGACACCTACATTTAATCTGTGATTTGATCTTATAAAGTATGGCTATTCTTTTAGAAATGTTGAATATTTTACTGTTGTTAGATGCTTAAAACAAAAGTATGGTTGTAAGTGGTATTAAATTTTGTCATTAAGTCCAAAATTTAGTTTTTATGTGTGTACACAAAACTATAAGAAATGTCAATCCAGCAACCACCTCTAAAAAAACACAAAGACTATTGTTTCATATTTCACGAAAAGAAAACATTAAAGGGTGAACACCCTAAATTCTTTTGTTCCATCGCTCATTTAACAAACAGCTTTATATCTTGGACATAGCATGACAAATCTTGTGGGTGGTCACTCCACAAGATGGTAGGATGCTCATTCTTTGTTTTTATTTTCTATCCTAATAAAACACAGCCATGACATATTTACCATACAATATATTGTCAAGTTCATCTATTTTTGGTTTCTCATTTCCAGCCGTCTCCTGGGAAAACACTTTTCTTCATTGGGATAGAAGGTTGTCAGGGAGCCTTAGGGCATTTCCTGCTAAACTAACACAAGGTTGTCCCTATGGAGCTCATATACTAGTGGGGGCAAAGACATGAGAATGATCATAAAACAATACTGTGAATATTTTCTAGTATATGTTATAACTTCATTAGCAAATGTTAGGAAGAACATTCAGAGTCACTGTTCATCTGAGGCTCATAAATGAGCAATATCAGTAAATATCTTAAAGTAACACAAAAATCTTTATATTTATATTCATATAGTCCAGTAGAATGCATTAATCTGTAAATCAGGAAACTGGTTCTACTATAGTCACACTAAGCAAAATTTGGTAAATAATGATATTAAAAATTTTATTTACTAAAGTAAAAATGAGAAATAGATTTTTGCCTCGATTGGAAAATAAGAATTTATAAAAAGTCCTCCTAAAATTGCATTACTATCTGAAGCCCCCAAATTACTTTCTATTTTTTTATTTCAAAATATTAAGGGAGTACAAATGTTTTTGTGACATGGATAGCTTTTATAATGCTTAAGTCAGGGCTATTAATGTGCCCATCACCAGAATAATGTTCATTGTATCTGCTAAGTAGGTTCTTACCCCTGCCCTCTTCTCCCCTTCCTCTTTCTCAATTTCCAATGACTTTTACTTCTCTAAGTGCCCATGTGTGCCCATTGGTTCATTCCAAATTATTAGAGATTAGAGAGTACATGCGGTAGTTGTTTTTCCTTTCCTGAGATACTTTGCTTAGCATAATGGTCTCCAGTTCCATCTAAGTTGCTGCAAAAGACATTATTTCTTTCTTTTTTATGGCTGATAAGTACTCCATGGTATGTGTGTGTGGGGGTGTGTGTGGGTGTGTGTGTGTATGTATACATATCACATTTTGTTAATCCACTCATGAATTGATGGGCACTTAGGTTGATCTTTGCAATTGTGAATTGTGCTACAACAGACATTTGAGCGCAGGTGTCTTTTTGATAAAATGACTTCTTTTCCTTTGGGTAGATATTGGGTAGTGGGATTGCTGAATCAAATGGTAAGTCTACTTTCAGTTCTTGGAGGAATCTCCATTCTGTTTTCCATAGAGGTTGCACTAATTTGCAGTCCCAGAAACAGTGTATAAACATTCCTTTCTCTCTGCATCCATGCCAGCATCTATTGTTTTCTGACTTTTTAATAATGGTCATTCTGAAAAGGGTAAGGTCATATCTCACTATAGTTTTAATTTGAATTTCTCTTGTGATTAGTGATGTTGAACATTTTTCATATGTTTGTTGGTCATTTTTCTATCTTTTGAAAAGCTTCTGTTCCGTCTTTTGCCCACTTTTAAATGGGATGGTTTGTTTTTTTCTTGCTTATTTCTTTGAGTTCTTTGTAGATTTTGGATATTAGCTCCTTATCAGATGTATGGTTAGTGTTCTTATACAATTCAAAATTTAAAATAAAATATATAATATTCATGTATAACTATTTCAACATCTGTGGCAGAACCATAGTATTATTAAAACCTTCTTTATACTGTCATACGGCCTTTACAAATCATGTGCTGAAAGCAAGACCTAAATTTTACAATGTGCATTCCAATTTTCTATTAAGTGAGAACCCTCTAAAGACCACAAAGGGGCCAAATTATCTAAAATATTAAAGGCTTATTATATTTCTACTAAATTATCAATTTTGTAAAACAATTAAACAGGGAAAGCCAATTAGTGTAAAAGTGGTCTTTAGAGTATAATCATTAGTTAGAAGCTCGTTTGATAAGGTTAGGTCCAAATCTAATAAGTTAAACCCCCAGCAGAACCGTAATAGAGCCTTAGTGGCAGTTTTTAACAGCATCAGTCTCTAAATAGAAACCACCAGAAATTAAGGAAATTAAAAAAGAAGTTATTTTTGCTACAATCAACAAAATCTCTGTAGAGCTATGTCAAGTAAGAATCCGGGCAGTTTCTTAATTATGATCACTAGAAATTTATTTGTATTATGAATCAAAATTATTATTACTTCCAGTTTCTTCCAATAGAGTACTAAGGACTACAGGTTAACGAACTAGGAACAGAAGAGGCAAAATATAATATAAAGCCAATACTTTGTAACTTTGGGGAAAATAAAATGACATTAATGCAGCGAAGGTGCACAAATCTGGTACAGATGTCCATTGCTGTGCTATAACGTTCTCAGCCTCTGTTAATCGTGCCTCATTTATGTTCAGAAAATATTCTTTTTGTAAAAATAAAATAAATTGAAGGGAAAAAAGAAATGATTTATACAAATACATCTGTATACATAGCGTGAACTCAGAACAAAACTTCTGGGTTACTAAATTATTTTGCCGAGAGAATTGGACCATTTTCAGAAAAAGAAGATGCCGCCTAATAAATACTAACCTATTGGCTTATTTGAATAAGGGGAAAGTTACCCATTTTAGAATAGCATTCTTTTCTTTTTCTTTTTAAGCATATATAGTTTAAAATAAGGTCACCATAATTTATTTTTATGAACTCTTTTTGTGTTAGCTACTTACATTTCATTTATCTGTTACATGAATAGACATGAATAAAAAATGATATATTACAGATCAGAAAAACTATCTGTTGAACATTTCCTTCCATCTCGATAAACGCAGTCCTTTGAATTCTAAAGGAAGCAGATAATTGATATGATCAGATCATCTACCCATCAGTAAATCCACATTCAAAAAAGGACAGATTGGTCATTAGGGAACAGTTGGCTGATTATAATGTCTCCTACACCACCCCACACAAATATGTCCTTCAAGTGGTTATATAAGCATTATAAACAGTCATTTACTTCTACTATTCTTTTTATTTCTCTATTATTTTTATACATATATTTTACAATTTACTTTTCAATACCGGTATAATTTAATAATCTATTTTGATATATTTATTTGAAAGTATCGATCTTTGTTATTTTAAAGTATTTTGAGTGCACATTTTCTTTTTTACCAACAATATTCTGAAGTCATATCTTATTAATATACTTGCATAAATAATCATGCCAGATCCCTCAGGTAATTAAAAAATAAAATAAAATGAGCATCTGTTCATACAAATTAATAATGTGAGTGATAATATGCAGGTTAAAGGTTAACATAGAAGAAATTGGACATGGTGCATGAACACAAAATGAATTATTACATGGCTATGTGATTTTATTGCTACTACTTAGTTAATTATTCTGTATACCAAACTAATAATTAAAGAAGCAAGTTCTTACGTCAGTGTTCTATTCATACAACTATAAATTATTCTGTACATTTAAAATTGTGATTGGCTGTAAATCTCACAGCAAATTGTAATAACAAAATACAATTCTCCTTACTACTTGGGTATAACACAAATGTACTTTTAAAATACATTTCAAAAGAAATCACATTAACTCTAGCAGTCACAGCATAATAAATTAAAATACCTCAACACAGAAAAATATATTTCAGTTAACTAGTGCTGCATGACAAATTACCTCAAAATTTAATGGCTAAAACTACAATCTTTAATTTATTTCCTTGCAGTTCTGCAATTTGGGCAGCAACGGCTCATATCCGTCCCACATGGCATCAGCAGGGCGGCTTTACTGAAGCTGGGTGATCCACTTGTAAGATGACCTCTCTCACATTTCTAGAAAGTTAGTGCAGACATCCTACTGGGAACACAGCTGAGGCTGCTGTCTAGGGTCTTTTGTTATCCTTTATGGGGTCTCTCTAATCAGATAAGCCGGCTTCCTCATAGCATGGAGAGGGTGGCACTCAGGGTTATCAGACTTCTTAAATGGTGGCTGGTGTTCCCTAGAACACAAAAGCATAACCTGCCAGGATTTGTTAATGTTTAAATTTTGAATGGGCACACATTCAACTCTTCTGCATTCTGTTAAAGAAGGTCATGGGCCAGCAAATATTAAATAGGAGGGAATGTACGGGTTCATAAATACCGGAAAAAAACTAAAGTAACATTTTATCTCAAAAAAAAATTTCCAATTCTGAAAAAGTGCAAACCAATATGTTTCTAGTTAGCATAAATTCCATTTCAACTTAATATAAATAAATAACTGTCTGAATTTTTCCTAGAATTTAATATCAAGGTATCTAACCTTAATGTCTTTTGTTGGGTTGGGTGTGGTGGCTCACGCCTGTAATCTTAGCACCCTAGGAGGCTGAGGCAATAGGATTGCTTGAGCTCAGGAGTTCAAGACCAGCCTGAGCAAGAGAAAGACCCATCTCTACTAAAAACAGACAAATTAGCCCTATTCAGGAGGCTGAGGCAGGAGGATCACTTGAGCCCAGGAGTTTGAGGTTGCAGTGAGCTATGATGACGCCACCGCATACTATCCAGGGTGACAGAGCAAGACTATGTCTCCAAACAATAAGAAAAAGAGTCTCTTGTTAAAGCAATGGAAAATCCTAGGCTAAAAACCTATGTATCTCATCCATATGTCCCAACTAATTAAATTTGTGGTTTTTTAGCACTGCTCATCACTGGATAGATTTAGCCCACTTGGCAATAGAAGTAAACTGGTGTAGTCACTGGGGTCCTATTACTTGAGGAGCAACAGTAATATCTACACCATCTTTAACAGATCACAAATGCACTCAGCCCATGTTTTTCACTTTCTATTCCTGCAGTGTCCAGTATGTTGGGGGTCCATCAAAAGCAATAGTAATGTTGAGATAAGTCCATTCTTTAAAAGATAATTCCTTTGAATTTTATGCAGTAGAAGATGGTAAAATGGCAATGATAATTCAAACTAATGATTTATTTTAGTTATTTTTAAAGGCCAATCAAAATATAACCAAATTTTCCAATCACTAATTTACTCTTTAGATTGACATTGGAAATGTATTGGAAGCTGATTTTGTTTTTTTGTTTTAAGTGGCTCATTCTATCATTTAACAAATCATACACCAATGATATAGCTTCCGACTGAGCACAATATAAATTCAAGGCACTTACCGATCTGGAGGTTCTGATGTCTGAACCAAGATTCACTACTAATAGCCTTGAGTATAAAAATCTGTAACAAACTTGTAACAATTAGTCTCGAGCACACAAATACAGTGAGCACAATTAATTCCAATAGATGTCAATTCATTGTCTTACAATGTGTATAGCACTATATTGTGTGTATCTAACATTTAAAATGTTAATAAGATGGCACTACTCAGTAAGAACTTAAGATATAGAAGAAACATTTTGCATACATGCATAAAACAATTCAACTTTATAAAGCAATACATTTTTAAATGTCAAAAGTATTGATTAGAATACAAATGTAGAACATCAAAGAAGGGAATGATAAAACATAGCCTGAAAGCAGTAGTAGAAATTGTCATGAAGAGTTCAGCATTAACATACAGATAACATTGAGGTATGTGGAAAGGATTGAGAAGCAGCATGAGCAAATACAAAGATGAGACAAGGTCTGTGGTCAGAGCGTCAAGGACAGTTTTCGCTTCTGGCAATCACAACCTTTTCTCCCTCTTCTGAATAAGGACACTCTTTAAGAGGCCACGCCTACTTCACTGTGTGTAGTGTTGCCTAAAAAGTCCCTCTTCTCTTCCATCATGGAAATAGAGGGTTCGCTGGATGCTACTTCATCAAGATTTTTGCTATTCCTAATCCACAAAAAGAAAGGAAAGGCAGGTGACCTGATGGCCAATCAAGCACTCTTTTCTGGGCCTTTGAATATCCAGTGAAGTAACATTGGTTGGTTGTGATTCTTTAATTCCTGAATTCACAAAGCAAGTTTGATTAACAGTTACTGCTACCAAGATTTATAAAGGCACCAAGTTTTGTTTAGTCTTAGACTAGCTATGTAGTCTTAACTTGGATCCTGTGAGTGCCTTCATATCCTTCCAAAAAAATGTGTTTTTGGCACTGATAGTGAGAAAACTTGGAGCCTCAATATTTAATGGTAACTTACTGAAGTTAAAAATGTTCCACCAGTTGTCAAGATGTAGAAATCTGGACAATCACTGCACCTGTCAGTTGCTAGTCAAAACAATGCGGGTCTCACTAAGGCAAAAATGATGGGCAAAACTGAACATTGATCTGAATGGAAGGTGTTACAAACCAGAGGGAACAAGTAAAGGATGAAAATTCAGAGGAAGTTGCGAGAGGTAAGTGGCAGGTGAAGTGAGAGTAAATTAAGAGAAGAGCCATAGAAATTAATATCTAGCATTTATTGAATATATATTCTGTACTTAGTGCATTAATTGCATTAGTTAACAGATTTTTAAAAGCCTGCAACCCACCACAAGTTACAATACTTACACAGGAGAACAAAGAGCAAGAGATGAGAGAAGGCAATACTTGGTCAAATGAAAGAGGGGGGCAAAAGTCTGAGCAAACACCAGCGGAAGAAGCCATTGCCCACAGCTGATATCTGCATGCGCCACAGCTGAAATTATTAGCACATGTGCCAAAATGGAGTAGGAAGTATCACTGCCAAAAATAGAGACACGTAGGGAAGATAGGAACCACTTTGTGGGAGTGGGTAAAGGATTTGGACAAAGACACAGTGAGCTTGGGACGACTCAGTAGCTAACACAAATATATGGTATAGAAATTGGGATCCAAAACTAGCTGAGATACTGACTAGAAAAACACAAGCATGGAGTCAAAAAGAAAAAAATCATTTCATTAAGTGATGAAAGTAAAAAAAAAAAAAAAAGGACAAAATTACGAAGAGTCAGAATTGGGGAAAATATAATTTTAAAGAGGCGGAGAAAGAACAGAAAAGAGAGAAAAGGTAGGAATGGAAAGGTAAGAGAAGAACCAATATTGTGTAGTGTCACAAACAGCACCAAAGAAATATATGAATGTGACCAACAGTATCAAGAACAATTAGGACTGAGAAACAATGATTAACATTTATGTTTAATTTTCATTTTAGAGTAATGATTTTAGAGATTCATGTGGATGTGTTTATCTAATACATCTTTATGGCAACAGCTCAGTTTGATAACATATTAATACACTATATTTTTTAGGAGTGGTTTCAATGATATATTTCTCTAATAGTAGTACTATACAATATTCTATAGATGCTTTAGAAAATTTAATTAATTGCTCAATTAAACGCTTCCTGACTTAATATATTGACTACACATAAAATAATCTGTATTTTCTTACACTGCTTAAATACTAACCTGGATAAAGTATTATACAATTAAAAACAAATGGATACAATTAAGAAAGTTCTAGCATTATCCCTTATAAATAACACCCTTCTGATTTTGGTCTTTGATATTTTTTAGGAAAGATTAGCCCCATAAAGTAGCTTACAAAAGAGAAATTTCACTGAAAGCCTATTACAGTTGACCCTTGGACAACATGGGGGTTAGAGCGCCAAAACCCTGCTCAGTCACAAACCTGCATATGACTTTGACTCCTCAAAAACTGAACTACTAATAGCCTACTATTGAGCAAAAGCCTTAAGAATAACATGAACATTCCATTAACACATATTTTGTATGTTATATATATATATATATATATATATAATACTCTATATTCTTACAATAAAGTAAGAGAGAAAAGAAAATGTTATTAAGAAAATCATAAGGAAGGGAAAATATATTTACTATTCATTAAGTGGCAGTGGATCATCAAAAAGGTCTTTATCCTGGTCGCCTTCACGTTGAGCAGGCTGAGGAGGAGGAGGAAGAAGAAGGGTTTGTCTTGCCGTCTTCTGGGTGGCAGAGGCAAAAGAAAATCCATGAAGTGGACCTTCACAGCTCAAACTTGTGTTGTTCAAGGGTTAACTATATTTGCATTTTAAAATACAATTATTGCTTTGTGCATTGCCCTACACAATTTAAAAATATTTGAAAATATATTTTTTAAATAAATGCATTTAATTTTTTGTAACCTCAGAGAATCTAGAACAGTGACTATTTTATTGAACATGTACATATATCAGCCTTGATTCCGATTTCTCTTCATATATTACCTCATTTTAATTCTCACAAAACTCCAGTGAGGAAGATGCTATTGTTTTCTTCGTTTTATAGAGTGGGAACTTGAGGCTCAGAAGTGTGAAGATTTGCTCAAGGGTTCAGAACTAGAAAGCATTATACTAAAATGAGTATTCAAATTCAGACTTTTTGTCAAGAGTCTGGCTTCTTTACCACACCCAGATGATAAAATGTCAGATGACAGGGCGAACGGGCCTCTTATTAATAATTGTCCTACCAGAAATTTAAGAAGAAGTATAGCCCTGAGTTAAACCATATGGTATATGGCTAACAAAAATACCTTGTTAGAGCCTCTAGAGGATTTGAGAGGCTCTTTTATGTTCAGAGAAACTATTAAGATATTGGTCCTAAAGGTTTAAAAATCAGACTTCATCAGAGCAGCTGCCCTTCAAGAAAACTAATTATAGACAGTGGCTTCTTCTATCTTCCACATTCCCTTACCAGGCCAACCAAAACCCTAGAACCCTGTGAATGCCCCCATGACTTCAAACTGTTTAAACATTGAGATTACATTCGAAGAGATTAAGGTAAAGAATTCACATAAGAACCAAAGAATAAATTGTAAGAGAAATTCCCAGAAAATATTTATGAAAAACAATAAACTTATGTTTGCCCTTTATAACGACAGCTAACCTCTACAAATCTCCAATGCGAGATGACCTCATTTAACCCCTGTTCCTCTAATTCATTCTTATCAGTGTCTTATTTCTTGATCCTGTGACCTTTCCTGGTCTTGCCTCAAACAAGTAAGAATAAAATCTATAATAAAATTATGAATAAATTAAATGAATAAAAACATCATATCTAACAATATTATTTATGCATCTATATTATAAATTAAAACTTATTTTGGCTTCTAATAAAAATAATATGTGTTTATTCATTGAAAATACGTGTAGAAAGTTTAAAACCTTTCATAATCCTACTCTATCATTTGTCCCTTTAACTCCTAAAACAAATTAATTTTGACATGTATTTTTGGACTTATAAACACACAGGCACACACTGATATTCCAGTGCTTATTTAACATGATACATATACTTAAAATATTTTAAATGGCTGAATAGTTTACTATTGTCTTCATTTGCTATATTTTTTAATCAATTTAATGTAGATTTAAGGCATAGATTATATGATCAATCTGACAGGCATTTTTTTCCTGTTTGTAATTGTTTTTTACTATTGCAGCAATTACGTGTCAACGTAGTTGGCCATATTTACACATTTATATTATCCCCTTATTTAATTCATACATATATTGTTAAATTGCTATTTTAAGTTGTCATATCAATTTTCATTACCACTAACATTGTTTTCTAGGAGGCATATACCTACACCTTTACTAACAGTGGGCATTAATCATCTTTTTAAGTGATCTCATATTTTCTTGTTCATTTCAGTGGGATTTTTAGTCATGGGAAGTAAAGAAAGGAACAGTCGACATCCCAAAACTAGAAGTCAAGAGAAGAATTTGTCACACTAATTTGAAGTACTTTTATAATTCTCACTCATTTTAATTAAAAAAAATCAAAGTAAGAAATTTTGCTATTATATTAAAAATGTATTTTATCTTACAGGTTTGTTAAAGAACACAAATCCTCTAGTTTCTCAATGCAAAAAGAACACAGAATTTTCCTTTAGAAATATCTTTTTTGAAAAGTTCATCAGGGTTTTACAAATGTTTTTAATATATAGAAAGTCAAAGCCAGGCACGGTGGCTCACGCCTGTAATTATAGCACTTTGGTAGGCCAAGGTTGGGGAATTGCTTGAGCCCAGGAGTGTGACGTTGCAGTGAGCTCTGATGGTCCCATTGCACTCTAGCCTGGGCACAGAGCAAGACCCGATCTCAAAAAAGTAATAATAAGAAAATACACACACACACACACACACACACACACACACACACACACACACAAAGAAAGCCAAAGCATGAAAATCTTCAACATAAAAGGGAAACCACGCTACACATACATAAATACATATATGTATACTATTCATTTGTAAGCAAAGCTCAATATGCTTTCTATAAACTGAAATCAATATGATGAGAACACTGTGCCACCTCGTTATTTGTATGTCAATGCTCAGGGTGAAAAGACTGTCAACTGAAGGCAAATGCTAATATGCTCCAACTTAAGAAAACGACATTACAATAAATAACTTCTTCCCTGAGTGAAGCTATTACTGTTCCAAAGCAAACACTAATGGAAATTTCCATTAGGAAAAAGTTGCCAAGTAGGAAAAAAAAAAGTCAAAAACAAAGTTAGAGATAAGGGTGATTCTCTATGGTGCCTTGGATCAGATGTCAATCATGTGTTTTTTATGACCACCACTAAGAAGCCCAAAACAGCTGCTGCCATGAACAGATCTGGAAGCTCTGGTGACAGAAACCAGTGCTTCTGACATGCCCCCCTACTTTTCTATAAAAAACTCACGTGCATTTCTGAAGAATATATACACATAAATATACATATAAACATAGATATTTATACATATGCATATACATTTATTTGTATATGTGTGCACTTACGTATATATGTGTACATTTGTTCATACAGGCACACCTCAGAGATATTTTGGTTTTAGTTCCAGCTCACCACAATAAAGCAAATATTTCAATAGAGCAAGTCACACAATTTTTTTGGTTTCCCATGGCATATAAAAGTTATGTTTACACTATACTGTAGTCTATTAAGTGTGTAATAATATTAAGTTTTAAAAATGTACATATCTTAATTAAACATACTTTATTGCTAAAAAATGCTAATAATGATCATCTAAATTTGGAGTGAATCCTCTCAGACCCTGCCATTGCTTTATCAACTAAGTTTGTATAATATTCTAAACTCTTTTTTGCCATTTCAACAATGTTCACAGAATCTTCACCAGGACTAGATTCCATCTCAAGAATCACTTTTCTTTGTTCACCCATGAAAAGCAAATCCTCATCCTTTCAAATTTTCTCATAAGATTGAAGCAGTTTAGTCACATCCTTAGATTCAACTTCTAATTACAGTTTTCTTTCTATTTCCACTACATCTGCAGTTACTTTCTCTACTGAAGTTTATTTCCCTCAAAGGTATCCATGAGTGTTGAGATCAACTTCTTCCAAACTGCTGGGAAAGTTGATATTTGCCTATCTCCCATGAATCATAAATGTCCTTAATGGCATCTGGAATGATGAATCCTTTTCAGAGGGTTTTCAATATGCTTTGTCCAGATTCATGAAAGGATCTCTGGCTGCTATAGCCTTATAAAATGTATTTCTTAAATAATGACTTGAAAGTTGGAATTTACTCTCTGATTCACAGGCTGCAAAGCAGGCGCTGTGTTAGCAGGCATGAAACAGTATCAATCTTGTGCATCTCTGTCTTGAGCTCTTGGGTGTCCAGGTGCATTGTCAGTGAGCAGTAATAATTTGAAAGGAATCTTTTTTTTTTTCTGAGTAGTAGGTCTCAATGGTGGTTTTAAACATTCAGTAAGCCATGCTGTAAACAAATATGCTTTCATCCAGGTTTTGTTTTTCCATTTACAGAACAAAGGCAGAGTAGATTTAACATAATTCTTAAGGGTCCTATGATTTTTGGAATGGTACATGAGGATTGGCTTCAACTTAAAGTCACCAGCTGCAGTAGCGCCTAACAAGAGAGTCATCCTGTCCTTTGAAGCTTTGAAGCCCTACGTTGACTTCTCCTCTCTAGCTATGAAAGTCCTAGATGGCATCTCCTTCCAATAGGTTGTTTGATCTACATTGGAAGTCTGTTGCTTAGTGTAGCCACTTTTATCTTAGCTAGATCTTCATGATAACTCACTGAATCATCTATATTAGCATTTGCTGCTTCGCGTTGCAATTTTATGTTACAGAGATAGCTTCTTTCCTTAAACCTCATGAACCAACCTCTGCTAGCTTCAAACTTTTCTTTTGTAGCTTGATCACAACTCTCAGCCTTCATAGAATTGAAGTAAATTAGGACTTTGCTTTGGATTAGGTTTTGGCTTCAGGGAATGTTGTGGCTGATTTGATTTTCTATCTAGACCACAAAATTTTCTCCATATCATTAGTAAGACTGTTGCACTTTCTTATCATTTGTGTGTTCCTTGGAATAGTACTTTTAATTTTTTGAGAAACTTTTACTTTGCATTCTCACCTTGGCTGTTGGATGCAACAGTCCTCACTTTCAGCCCATCTCCACTTTCTTTTTTTTTTTTTTTCTGAGACAGAGTCTGGCTCTGTTGCCCGGCTAGAATGCTGTGGCATCAGCCTAGCTCACAGCAACCTCAAACTCCTGGGCTCAAGCGATCCTTCTGCCTCAGCCTCCTGAGTAGCTGGGACTGCAGGCATGCGCCACCATGCTCAACTAATTTTTCGTATATATATATATATATTTTAGTTGTCCATATAATTTCTTTCTATTTTTAGTAGAGATGGGGTCTCGCTCTTGCTCAGGCTGGTCTCGAACTCCTGACCTTGAGCCATCCTCCCGCCTCGGCCTCCCCGAGTGCTAGGATCACAGGCGTGAGCCACCGCTGCCTGATACACCTTCCTTACTAAATAAGTGACTCTTCCTTTCACTTGAATACTTACAGGACACTGTAGGGTTATTAACTGGCCTAATTTCAATATTGTTGTGCCTCAGGAAACAGGGAGGTCTGATGAAGGAGAAAGGCAGAAGAAGATCTGGTTGGTGGATCAGTCAGAATACACACATTTATTGTTGGCTGTTTTACATGGATGCAGTTCATGGTACCCCAAAATACTTATAATAGTAACAGCAAAGATCACTGCTCACAGCTCGCCATAGCAGACATAAACATAATGAAAAAGTTTAAAATATTGCAAGAATTACCAAAAAGTGACACCCAGACACAAAGTGAGCACGGCTGTTGGAAAATGGTGCTGGCAGACTTGCCTGATGCAGGAGCCTTCAATTTGTAAAAAATACAGTATTCCACAACTGATGGATGCAGTGAGCATTGCAGAGGGGAAGGTCATGCCTCTAATCCTCGCTTGGGCGAGGCAAAGACATAAAATGTAACCAAAATGTTTGTACACTCATAATATCCTGAAAAAGAAAAAAAGAAAAAAAAATACAGTATCTGTGAAGCAGAATAAAATGAAGTATACCTCTATGTGTGTCTGTATTTATGTATATTTGTACTTATGTGTATATGTATGTATATATGATATATACAATTATATGAATATTATAGTTCAGTAAAAAGATTACCTCAACATAAAATACAGAATTTTATCAAAAATGTAATCATCATTACATTTCTATTTAAAAAATGAAACTTTACAATTCGAGGGAAAGAAGAGGGAATAAATACTATTAATACTTTTCTCTAATAGTCTTTGTATAACTACTATTTAATAGCTCACAGCCACTTGCCCTGACTCTCAAAGAATGGCAGATTGTTTCTGTGAGATTAAAAAACAAAACAAAATAGCAAACTATATAACTCACATCTCATAAATTTATTTTGTTATGTCATATAGATATACATTAAATAACAAATAAATTATACTTACATATATAAATATATTTAACTTCAGCATTTGAAATAAGAAGTACTATAATACATCTTTACCAAATGTATTGCTCTAATAAACTTACGCTCTTTTAACCATTCCTCGATTTAACCTTATGTGTTTTTTCTGTCACGTAAATAGTTTTCCATAATCAAAAAGCAAGTGTTCAACTTGGTCATCCTTATTTTGGTTCAGTCCTGAAAACACAAGAAGACAAGGCACGTTTCTGCCTACTTATTGCTGGGCCTGGTATTAGGTGACCACCCAGATTCATTGCTATTAGATGTGATGTTATTAATTTTAGGAGTCTAGAAAAGAGAATTATAACAACCTCAACTAATGAAAAGTAGTAGCAGAAGAAAAGGAGGAGAGCTGCTCTATGTGGTCAGACATTCTCTTTACATATTAGCATCTTTTGCAATTCCTTACCTAGATCATTAAAGAAATGTAAATTTTTTTCCTGTAAACATGTTGATGTTTATTAAAATGTCAATACATTTTAGCATGGTTTCTCTGCAGTTATTAGTGCTAATTGATACTTTAACCAGGGTTCAGAAATTTCGGAGATGCTTTATGTCTTCAAACTGGTAAATTTTATTTTCTGCTGCTCTTTTCAGCCTAATGTCTTTATTGCCACCAAGAGTCCTGGATCTCGGTCAGTCAGGATGTAGCCAAGGGATGTCAGAGCTGTTGTGGTCAGTCAGTGGACATTACAGAGAAAGTAAATAGGATGTTTGTCATATACACCTATATATAATATGGGCACATATTTCTGTTAATTCACATTTATTCTGATGATAACAGGAATTTGAAGACTCTGTCCCTGGCATATAACGCATGTATTCTAAAAGGACTGGGCAGATTGGAGTTGGAAGATGCCAGCAAATGCAATCATTCTAAATTAGTGACCTGGGGGATTGGGCATGAATCCTAAGCACAGTATGAGAAATTATTACTCTGTAGTAAAGACTTCAATTATACAGTACACTCATTTCACTACTCAAAACACCAAAGGAAATATGCATACATAAATAGCAACAAAGCAGCAACATGGTTAATACTGTTTGTCTATTAACATTATGTTGCATAATACTTATATAATGCTATGAAAATGCTCACCTACAATGAAGGGAATGACTACAATAACACTTTATTCAATGCTTTAATTTGTCCCATGAATCATCCAGGCCAATGTAATTGTATTGTTAATATGACACTTTGTATAAGCAGGTCATGCACAAATGGAATGGGTCCTTCTTAACTGGGCCATGTTAAGCACTTCTATGAAAGAATTTGATGGGTAGTTTTACTTTAATGTATCTTATTATCAGTTCTCTCAGGGAATGTACTTTTTTTTACAAATTTATACATTCGAGTAAAAACTGATTGCCCTTCAAATCAAAAGGGAATGGGGAAGATTTGGTGGTTTTAGGAGTGCTATATTGATTCCTATAAAATATTTATTTCTATTGCATTAGTAGTTTTATGCTACCCACCATGGAGATTATGTATCTTCTTGTCCTTGTACTTAAATGACAATAAGAGACGTGATAACTAAATAATAAAATGTGATCTATATTTTGTTATATAACAAGTTAATGAAAGATTTCATGCAATGAATGGCTATGTGGAAAATTTTTAAAAGATCACTGGGCATTGTAGTGATTATGGGATATGTTTCAACAAGCATGGGATGAGATAATGTTGATTTTCAGCAGATTAAGAGAATGCCATTATGACTAATAATATAAAAACATGTTTACAATTATATAAAAGGGATTTGTTATCTTTAAAATGCATTGAGTACAAAGCAAAATATGTTCTATCTGAATTCCTATCAAAAATTCAGAAAATTTTCAAAAAAAATTCTAAATAAACAGGCTAAGATTAATGAGACTTCTATAGACTTTAACAAAAAATTAAAGCATAAAGTTCTTCTATAGGTGGGGAGTTTATTTTTTCTTTTTTCTTGGTTTCCAAAAGCCTGATCTTTGAAGTCCGCAGATTATGAAAATTCCAGAAAGTATAGTGATAACCCTAGGACTAGCATTAATTATTACTACATACCTAGAACCTTTCCAGGAAAACTACAAAATCAACAATATCATGGTGTAGTAAATGATGGCCTATACATTTTATGTGGTAAGATATAGCCTTTAAAAATAAAGATGCTGAAAACCTCATGCTAATATAGGATGTACTGTGCTATAATGTTATGTAAAGAAAAATTATAACAAAAAATTAAATATCAAATGATAACTAAAACAGAAGAACTAGGGTAAGAAGAAATGCAAAGATATTAACAATAAATGGCTTTGGATTATCAGAGAACAGGGGATTTTTTTCTATATTAGTAAGTTTTTCTATATTTAAAAACTACTACATTAACTATGTATGTTAATAACTTAAATGAATCAATGTGGTTTCTAAAAATGCAACTGGCTGCTCACATTTATTACAATCATGAAAACGGAAAGGAAACCAGCAATGATGTTGGAAGGACATGTTAGAGAGAATCAAGTTAAGATTGGATCAGGTGAAGAACTCCTAGTCTGGAAAATAGTCATCCTGTTAAATGTTCAGCTACCACTGCTGTTTTGCTGAAGGTTTCAATATTTAACAGGAGTCATACTTTTCTGGAAATTCAAGTCTTACAGTGGTATAAAAAAACAAGGAAAGAACAAGGAGGTAGGAATCAGAATGCCAGGAGCTATTGGGGCAGGAGGGGTAGGGGGCGCAGTACTGAATAAGGTTGTCAGGTAGTCCTCAGTGTGAGGGTAAGATCTGAGCAAAGCTTTGAGAGAGGTGAGGGGGTTAGCCAAGTAGACACATGGAGGAAACTGTTTTAAACAAACTGACATATTGCTCTCTTTCTGAAAACCTCTGGAATTCTAGTAACATTAATGCAAACAACCACTTGACTTCTTTGGAACATTTACACAAATGACCCTACCACACTCATAATTAAAGTTAGTTTCTATTCTGGGTCACTAGCCGAAATTATTATTCTGTTAGGATTTTGTTCTATATTATTATGTTATTAGCACTTTGGGAGTTACCAAGAGAAACTGCTCAATGATAACAGCCCCATTAATGCCTACAGTAAAACACTTAAAAAGTTCTTTATTGATCTTGGTTCCAAATACATCAAAATGTTGTATTACAGTTTTGTTGAACTATTCACCCTACTTGCATTCTCAGGTGAATACATTCCCAATTCAAAAGTCCTTGTTCTTGAACTCCAGATAGAATGAAGAAATAGCAAAACTGACCTATCTGAAAGATGTGGTTTAACTTTATTCAAGCTTCTTAATAATTTTAAAAAATATTTTACTTCTACTTTCAATGTTATGAATATGCTTCTGGTTATGCATTTGTCTTTAAAAATACATATTTGTGAGTGTATATATGTATGTATGTAGATATATATATACACCTATATAATATATATGCCTACATAAAAAATAAGGAAATCTCAAGAATAAAAACTTAAATAAAAATAAAATGTATTATATGGAATCCCTAGATTCTAATCCACTACTCTAAGGCAAGTTCAGTTCACAAGTAAATGAATGGCCTTCTGAACTGACCCACATACTTTGATCAAGAGATCTTGAATGAATTTTATTTTAACCTTAGTGAAGTCCTATTTAAATCAAAATTTCTGTCATAAAATATGTGTATATTTTCCACTTGTGACTGAAATTAAGCCAAGCTAAATTTGCAAACTATTACTCTATATTTATCATCGAGCACCATGATACACAGGTCTGCCTGGTTCTGTTACAAATACATCATTCCTATACTGTATGCAAGTCTTGCACAACTGAAGCTTCCCTTTGACAGTGTCACTATAGAGGACCACGAGGAACATAAAATAACTGAAATCACTAATGTCAACTCGATAGCATGAATGATTATTTAAATGCTTCATTTCTATCCGAGTAATTTTCTAATTTCATGAAGAGTAAGATCAACAGCAAATGGACAAATGGTAGATGGCATCAAATAATTTAAAATCGTGTCCATCATGAATACTTACCAAGGCACTGTTTTCGTACGTGATTAAGGTAGTCACAGTGCCTACCACCATTACACTGAGGCAAATAGATATTTACCAAAATATTTTGAATCATTTATTATTTAGTCAATTGGTTAAAAATGTATTAATACCGGAACGAATAAATTTTGCTTTCTATACTTGATCTTAGCCAAAAGGCCGAGCAGCAATTGAATTTTGCAATTTTGCTTTCTTTCCTTCTAATGTAAATGTAGATTCATACTCTAAGTAGTATTACCTGTCTATTTGAATAAATAGGAAAAAGTTTGAATGAAAGAAAGTCTTAACGTTTTATACACACACACACGCACGCGCACACACACACACACACACACACACACACATTAACAGCAACATAACATGTTATTTCAAATGCCAAAAAGTGTCAGACCATTTGCTATGAGCCTATAACTAAGGTCATTCCTTCATTTCTATCAACATGAAATAATCTGAGTAAAATAAGATTTAAGTAATTAAAATAAATGTTTTATATTAGGTTTGGCAGATAGAGAACTTTAATTCTCTAGCGTTTGTGGTTCCAAATTACATCCTGTATCACTATTGAAATCAAGAAGGAATAAATTTCATTAAAAACTCCAATTTTTTTAAAAAGCCATTTTCTTGTTACTCATGCAGTTAGATGTACCATGTGTTAAACAGATTTTTCTCTTGTGCTTTTTACGTAAAAAAATTTATTTTTCTGCTGTTAGCTTTGAAGGTCGTTCCATTGACCTATCTAAAATTTTTGGGATGAACATAGACTCATATTTTTAAAAGATAATTTAATTAGTCAGGCTTCAATGTTTTTGCCAGTATTTATTTTGGCAAAAGTAAATAAGCCTATATTATGCTCTCGTGAATTACATTGGAAGAAAAGAAGTCTATAACAAGTTAACTTTTTTTTTTTTAAATCTGCTCTTCATCTTTCTAAAACGCCAGTGAAATTAAATCGTACTTTGGGAGGCAGATCTGTGGGCTAGAAAAAAGAACTGTTCGTGAACTCAGAGCGTGTTCCTCCTTGTAACTGCTTACACTCAGGCTCATAAAAATGTGTAGTAAATGAACTGCACGTAGTTCATTATGCAGCTGTAAAAGAAATTCATGGGAGGTGACTAGATGCTTTATTATTAATGTTCAAAGTACATAGCAAAAAACTGGAGTATGAATTAAAAATACGTATTTCCCCACATTCTCTATTATAAAACAGTAAAAACTCTCACTAACACCAGAAAGTTTAAATTTTAACCATATGCTCAGAGCTCATATATGATTTTTAGTTTCTGTGCCAAATGCTTTGATTTCTAAAGCCCTCTTTCATTTTCTCCTCTATATGAAAATAAAGTATTTTGATATATACCTAGAGTTGAATAAGCATGCATGTTTTATATCTACTCCCCAGGATAAACGTGCTGGGTTTTTCCTTCCCACTATCAAGCCAATTTCTGCTTCTGAAATCACAATGCCTAGTGCTTTGCTGTCCTCTATTGTCGCAATTTCAGTATGACACTTCTGCACATGCAGTCGAACATCATTTTGATATTTTTGATGAAGAAATAATATGTAGTGTAAAGTTTTAAATGTGGACAGAAGAAGAATCTAACTACTGTCACAGTATACAAAGAAAACTAAGCAATTCTTTTGAAATAATATATGGCATATAATTGTCACATAACAAGCATACAGGCATATTTAAATCAGAAAGAAAAAAACTCACCTTCAAAAAGTCGTCTCAGTTACTTTTTATAAGTCAATTAAATAGTGCTTCTTGTCCAAGATCATTTTATGATCCTGGCAATCAAACTAAACATGGCCTGGTAGAAACCCTTAATGTATTTCACCAAATGTGATGTTAATACAGCTTGAACATTCCCAATCCCCAAATCCAAAATCCAACATGCCCCAAATCCAACCTATGAGTGACAATGTGAGATAGTGATACCTTTGTTTTCTGATAATTCAATTTATACAGACTTTGTTTTATTGTACATTATTAAAAATATTGAATAAAAGTACCTTCAGGCACATATATGAGGTATATATACAAGTAAATTTTGTGTTTAAGCTTAGGTCTTACCCCCAAAATATCTCATTCTGTATATGCAAATATCCCCAAAATTGAAAAAATTTGAAATCTGAAACATTTCTGGTTGGTCTCAAGCATTTTGGATAAAGGATAATCTGTTTACTCCGCAATGCTGAAGAGAGATTGTGTGATGTGGTCAATATATCTTGCATTGAAAAACACATCCAGGCCACAATGAACTTATTTAGAATTCAGAGACTAAGATTCTATAATATATTCTCTGTGTAGATATGTTAACGATTTAAATATGAACTTCACCAAAATGTGTCAGAGAATGTATCCCAGATTTTGCTTGATAATATACTAAAGCACACGAGAGTACTAGAGATCTGTTTTAATGATATATTAACTGTTTCTTAGACTTTATTTGCATAGATAGAGACAAGACAAATAACAATGAGATGCTTTCTAGGATATTAGAGTACAGGATGAGAGTAAATAGAAGGAATTGTTGTCTTAAAAGTGTATTAAGTACGAGCCAATCATCTTGATCTTGATGTAAAATCTCAACCATCATTTTGCTGACAGACTAAGGCTCGATAGATCACACCACTGATTCTTCAGGTAGTCCTTTAACTCCCAGCTATTGTCTAAATCAGGGCTGTACAGATGAAATATAATATGAGCCACACATATAAATTTTCTAAGTAAAAAGAATAAGTAAAAAAACAGAGATAAAAGAAGGAAGGAAGGAACTTTCTTCATAGATCTTATATTTTTGAGTTGGGAGAAAATGATAAAATAAATAAGCAAAATATTCAGTATGTTAGAAGACGTTAAGTAAAAGGGATAAAAGTGAAAAACGAAACAGGGGTAGATAGATTTGGAGGCCTAGTGCTTGCTTGCAAATTTGAAAGAGTTGCCAGACAGGATCTCATAGAGACGGTGATATGTAAGTAACACCTTAAAAGTGGCAAGAAAGTAAACCATGTGTATAAACAGAAGGAAGAGTTTTCTAGGTATAGGAAGCAGCAAATGAGGAATCTCTAAGTCAGGTTCACATCTAGTGTCAGAAAGCAAGAGTAAGGAGTCCTGTGAGGCTCAGGCAGAGTTTGCCACTGGAAGAACAATAGATGTGGGCAGAAAGGAGAGGGGTGGCCAAATCACAAAGGACATTATAGGCTATTACAAATGTAAGAATTAGCAGCTTACATTAATTAGCTATTAATGTAAGAATTAGAATGTCTGTGAAGGATTGTTGATGCCTGCTAGAGTGAGAATAAACTACACAAAGCAATGAGAAAGTGTCAAAATTAGAAAATTCGTGCAGGAACTAGGCAAGAGGTAATGAAGTCTTATTCCAGGGAGATGGTACTGATACTATAGTCACTTTCTAGGTATAGTTTGAAGGTGAGTCCAATAGAATTTGAAGACAGATTAAATAGGGGGTACAAAAGAAAGAGTCAAGTATAACATTAAGATTTGCTTGAGTAACTGGAAGAATGAAGTTGCCACAGTTTAGATGGAAAAGATCGTGGCAAGAGCAAGTTTAGAAAGTGAAAAAGAGTTCTGTTTTGGATTTGTTAAGTTTAAGATCTATATTTAAATGTTTTGATGACTAGAGGCCTGTGAGGTAAAGAAAATAAAAAGGAATTGGTTTCCTACAAGCTGGGTGGAAAGATGTACACCAAGAAAGGAAATGTAAACAATTGTATTAAATGTTACAAAGGGATCAAATAAATTTCAGACTGAAATTTGAATATTTCATCTAACACTGGAAACAAGAGAAATTTGCTTTTAGAATCTGAGAAGTAAAAATGGATGCAAAAAATCCATATGATGAAAGAAAAATGCAATTTCTAAAAGAAGAGGAGAAAATTGCTGAAATGATGGGAGTAAGCAGATAAAATGGGATGGATTCTAGTGCACAAGAAGAAGGAAGGATTTTGTATAGGAACACTGAGAATTCATGCAGAGTAACAGGAGAAAAAACAAGGAATATTTGTACAGTGGCAAGCATAATAGATTGCAGACTTGTAGATGTAATGTGGAAGCATGTGGAAGTTCCCCTCCAATGGCATCGATTTTATCAGTGAGTAAGCGTAGGAGTAAATGTGGAAGGTTGAAAAAAAGAGACAGTATGAACTAGTCATATGGAAGAGTGGATTGTGAAGTGTAGCGTGATTGCTGGGTTACACAAAGGACTATTTGAGATTAGCAATAAAAGAGCAGACCAGGATCAGTGGCTCCTTTGACAAATATCTTTCTAGGATCATGGCCTCTCCACATGTGTGATCTTAGAGAGTTCACATAAAACACTCTGTCCCTCTAGCTGGAACATGGTCTAAGACTGTGGTTAAAAAAAAAAAAAAAAAAAAAAAGTTTGGCTTTATCTAACCTCAGTTGAATTCCTGCCCAGTGAAAACAAGTTGTGATGGGAAATTCTTCAGTGATTTTTTAAATGTATTCTATTCTTATGGCTTGATTGTTTTTCTCACCTAAACACAATTAGGATTAGTGCACGTGAGATTGTCACACCAGGAAATTGTCACTTCTTTGGTTACAGAAGATAGTCTGAAAAAGTTGTCTGTGTTTTCAAAACGTTAGTGATTTACGTAGCACCTTCAAGATTTTCTTCTTATCCAATTGTGGTGAATGGACTTATGCCAATCTGGCTGTTCAGCAATCGTTAGGTACTTGGGTAAATATTGGTAGCCCCTGGCAGATTGAGACAGGTAGGAGCTATGCATTCTTCCTCTCACAATCTCAATGCGAACTGATATATTACAATCACTGCAAATCTTATTCCAAATTCTGATAAAGATACAAACATTGACAAGAAACAAAAGATCCACGCAATCTGTTCATAAAGGCTTGGTGAAGATCACACTCCGTCCCAAGACATTCCAGGGAGCACCTGGCAGGGAAGTTTCATGCTGAGGTAGAGGTAACAATATTCTGATGGTGGAATCAGCCAAGCCTTTAGTCTGATTGGTTGGCAGAATCTTCCAGTTAGTCAGGAGTCCAGGACTAAACAGATTTCTAAACCTAAAGTGGAATTCCTTATGTGTGAGAACGTTAGACTTGCCAGTTTCTTACGTTATTCATGCAAGAGTGGAAACCTGTAAAAATCTTTCTAGCCAAACCATGCATTTTAACACCATTCATCTCATCAACAAAAATATATTGCAAGCACCCCTAATGAAAATTAATAAATGTCCTCACATATATTTCAGTATAGCATTGAAATGATTAAGCATGCTGAAGTATAGACTCCTGATTCAGATAGTACAAACGCCAACCAAACACTTGGTTATAAAGGTTATAAAGGTTAACTAAAGCACACAAATTCATACTGACACAAAACTCAGTTTATACAGTCATCGCTCTTCACGTGAACCAGTATTCTTAATCATGCCATTTGTACGTATGTATATGTAATGTGTCTACTTTAATTTCTTCCTGTTTAACACATATATAAAATCATAAATTTGAGAACTAGATACATTTTATCCTAAAAATGAACTTTTAATAAATATCTGACTCCTTAAAATCATCTGTAGACAATCTAAGTCAGGATGCACTTTGAAAATTTAATGACTTTTTTAATATTCATCAAGGTAAATATAGTCTTTGGCATTAAAATTATGTTTTGGAATAGCATAAATATGAGAAGATCTATCAACTCTATAATATTATTAGTATTAGTGTAGATTAAAACAGCACTAGAATTGCTCCCCCAAGAATAATTTTCTCTCCATTTGGCATCCTAGTGGAACACAGTTTACAACAAATTCACAAATTAAAAAACAATTTTAATTATTTAGGAATAATTCCACTGCAAAAAAAAATCTGTCATAATAATCCTTTAACAAAATTATAAAATAGAATCAGGAGAGTCTCATCTGCCTTGCTTGAGTTATTTTTAATTAATGTATATTACATTTTTCTCCTAATAATTACTGATAAAACAAATTTTATTCAAATAAACTTTTGACGCTAGTAAAGAATTCTCATTATGTCAATTGAAACCTAAAGAATTTGTCTTCGGGCAGGCATGGTGGCTCACGCCTGTAATCCTACCACTCTGGGAGGCCAAGGCGGGTGAATTGTTTGAGCTCAGGAGTTCAAGACCAGCCTGAGCAAGAGCGAGACCCATCTCTACTAAAAAAAAAAAAAAAGAAAGAAATTAATTGAACAGCTAAAAATATATAGAAAAAATTAGCCGGGCATGGTGGCGCATGCCTGTAGTCCCAGCTACTCAGGAGGCTGAGGCAGAAGGATTGCTTGAGCCCAAGAGTTTGAGGTTGCTGTGAGCTAGGCTAACGCCACGGCACTCTAGCCAGGGCAACAGAATGAGACTCAGTCTCAAAAAAAAAAAAAAAAAAAAAAAAAAAATGTTTGTCTTCGAGTGCCAGATTTATTAATTGTATATAAAAATAAATACTCGCTCTTGTTTTATAGTCTTGATCCTATTTTGTGGTCTTCATTTCACTATATAATATACAAATATTCTCTGAAGAATTTTTTTCTAGTTACTTTTACCTGCACTATGTTATGCAAATATAAATTAAAACTGTTCATTTCCAACCATTTACATGATCACAAGCATTATAGTAATGATTAATTAGCCTCCAAGATTCTTGAAAACCAAATAAAACACATAGATTTCAGAAAGTTCGCAAGGGTAAAATGTGATGAAATATGAACAAAAGGAAGGGGAAAAGAGAAAGAATAATGAAAAAAATAAAAAAGTAAAGGAGAGGGAGTGGAGAGATGAAACCTGCAGAAAAAACAGAAAAGGAGAAAACAGTGCCAGATCCAAGTGTGAGATTATGCTCTGCAGTTCAGTTGGTTCTAAAACTCTAAACTTCAAAAATTTTAAAATAAAACAAATGTGTAAGATAATTTTTAAGGATAGAAAAAAATCTGGGGGAAAAATAACATGAGAGGGATTACATCAAAAGATACAGAATTCCACCCTCGATCTCTAATTATCTCTACTCCGGACCCTCACTCTTATCTGTTGACTTCCTTTCTTTTTCACAAAGAAAATTAAGTCAATCAGAGAAAATTGTTTATGGACTCCCATTACTACATCTACCAACTTTCTACATCTGTGCCCACGCACTGTACCTTTCTGAATACTCTCCTGGCCAGGGCTACTTCTCTTGAGCAATATCTCCAGCTTCCTCTTGCCTAGTGATGAACACTGTTCCAGTAATTCTCTTCTCATTTTCCTGGTTGTCAAACTTTCCCTTTATTCTTGATAATTTTATAAACACAAAAATATGCTTTTATTTCTTTCATCATTAAAACAAAAATAAATTATCTGTTGACCTTACATTTCCTTCCAGGATAGCACTGCTTCTCTCCTTCTGTTACAGCAAAATTTGTGGAGAGATTTCTCTGTACTTGCAATCTCTGATTTCTCTTTTTATTTTCTCATAAATCCACTATTTTTGGTTTTCGTCTCACTACCCTCTACAAATTCTTATTAGCAGCATCAATGACTGCTTCTGGTACATTTTCAAAACACTGGAATAGTTTGGTGTTCCTTGTCTTTCAGGACACTCCTTCTCAATCTCTTTTGCAGGTCCCATGAGGTCACTATCTCTGAGTGTTGGCATTCCCTGGAGCTCATTCTTTGGATGCCTTCTCTAATCTATCTCTATTCCTTCCCCAGCTGATCTCATCAACAATATATATCTACATGCCCAGATTTATATTGCCAAACAGCAGTTTCTCCTGAACTCCATGAGGACTTGGTTACTTTTTTGTTGAATTAACAAATTAAAAGTACAACATATTATTCAAAACTTTTTCTATGTGTTGTCTTTAATCACAAGTAACTATCCAATGGAATCTGTTCAATCTTCTACGAAGACTGCATATAAAGAAGTGAAACAATACGCCTGACTTGAGGCAGCAACACCTGGAGATCCCTTTCACTACTGTGTTTCTAAAAGTCTTAAAGAATTTCTGCCCTATGTCAAGTGACGTTGGATATTTCTCCAACAGTGAAATGATAGCCTCTGAAAATACGACATGTAAGGTTATTTCTGGATAAAATGGGCCACATCTACTCTTGATACTGAATTTCTTGAAATTTAAAAATATAACCAAAAAAAAAAAAATAACCAAATCATGTTTTTTAAAAAACACTGGAATTACTATTATAACTGTTATTTCAGGGGTTGGACTAAGGTGTGAGGTAATTGGAATAGTTATTACCTTTCATTTTACCTCAGGCTCCCACATGGTTTGGTATTAAATCTGTATTTAAAATTTAGATATATTTTTCATAATCCATTTATTGCATTGATTTTTATTTTTTAAATATTTGATTAAGATATTATTTATCTTGATTACTGAGTTTTTTGGTCACCCCTTACATTTTATGCCCAAGAAAGATGTCTCACTTTTCTCACTGTCATCCTAAACTCTACTGAAAGAGAACAGATAAATATAAAGAATATCTCCTACATGCCCTTGGTTTCGTGGCATAATCTGCTGAGCATAACTAGCACTATCTATTTTATTGACCAGGATGTTCTCTGCCCTCACCACAAAATTTGGACCCATATTTGACACAGATATGGGAAGGTAGGCCCTTGAGATCATTGGCAAATGTTTCATAAATTAAAAGTCATAATAATCCTTAAAGATTATAGTTCAACCCTGGATTTAATTAATGATAAAATATGTGTACAGAGCAAACATTAAGTATAAGATTACACACAAAAATTAAGACTCATGCTGGTCACCCAAGAGAATAAACTGAAAGCTACTGGAATTAATAAGAGGATTCAGTACAGTTGCCATGAAAAAATGTAGAAGTCAATAGCTTTTCTTCAGACCAGCTAAACCAGTTGGATAATATCACAGGAAAATAAAATACAACAAAACTTAGCTGAGATATTTAATGTATGGACAGAAAAAAAAATGAATCATTATATACTTAAATTAAAAAAATTGCATTATAATAAAAAAAGAAAAAGAGAATACCAAAAATTTAAATTCTTACATTAATTCATGGGTTTAGAGCAATGCCAAACAAGGACCAACAAACGGTACTTTTAAAGCTTGAGGGACTTGAGGGATTTTGACTTCCAGAATAGCAGAAAAAGACCTCTGAAAATCTACCTCTCCATAAAAGCAGCAAGAACACATGCAAAAACTGTCAAAATCAACTTTTTCTGAACTCTAGACATTAATTGAGGATTATAACAATATGAGGAGTGCTTAATACAAGGAAAATGGCTGAATCTATAAAAACGGTGCAATTTGTGGCATTTTAACTTTCCCTAATCTGACCCCCCTTCTCAATCCGAAGATAACCTTAAAAATTAAATCTTCCATATATAATAGATGTTAAAACCAGAAGTTTGGCAGCCACTGGATAGGACAAAAGGAGGTAGGAACTCCCTAAAAGCCCTATCCCCAGAAAGTTGTCACTATTTTACCTGTCTGGCAGCTTGCTGGAAAGCATCATTCTCAGGGATTGTCTTTATTTGACCTTAGTCAGATCTCTTACTCTGTGTGAAGAGCTCTATCCTGAGGGCTTTGTCGAAAATAATCAGCAGCAATTGCTTAACATCACTGCTGTCTGAGGTGGCATTATTTTGGGGAACTAACAAAAAACAAACAAACAAACCAACAAACAAACAAACAAAAAAACAAAAAGGAAAAACTGGGGACTGAGTTGCTTATAAGAAACTTTGAGAAGCTAAGTTCTATTCCAGAAATCGGGAAGGCCATATACAAACTCAGGGCTGTGCACATGCTCAGGAAAGAACTGAGAAGGACCTAACCTCTCTCATCTGACTGACCTTGAGGCTCTGTGCTGAGGCAATGCAGAATGATAAACTGCCTGTCACAGCACTCAAGTCAAGGCTCACCAGACACACAGCAAAGAATGTGACAATTATTTGTTCTAGGTATCAAGAAAACCTCTGTCCAATCATTAGCTGACCACTAAGTAATTCAAGAACAGGCTTCAGTCACCACCCATGACAAAGAATTCAGACTATATATAATTAGTTAAAGAAAATCATTAAATAAACTAACAGTAGCAACAAAAATCAATAACAAAAAACTGAAGAGAGGAGGGAGATTCTGATTTCTAGAATTGCCATACTGTTACACAAAACACTCCAATCTGATGATAGAGATTAACAGAATTGATAAAAAAAAAAGTATGACCCAACTAGATGCTGTCCACAAGAGATACATTTCTAGATCCAAAGACACAAATAAGTTAAAAGTAAAGAGATAAAAAAGGATATACCATGCAAAAAGCACCCAAAAGAGAGCTAGAATGGCTATACTAACATAGTTTTAAATCAAAAATTTTTACAAGGGACAAAATACATTTAATAATAATGTGAACCAAAATAAAATCTAAGCTCTCCCCAGCTGACTGAATGGGCCCCCTCTTAGCCAAGGGGACCCCAGAAATGTCCTAATGCTGAGTTGCTGGCCATGAGAATGGAGGTCAGACGCACCTCATCATGCCCCCCTTCCCTGCTTGGGGATGTCTTTTGTAACTCATTAACAGGTCTAAGCCTATAGAAGACAAAGTTTAAATCACAGGAGCAGGTTCTCAATTTACTTAACAGATCACTTGAGTCCGGGTATACGTCTGGTGGCGTGTCTCTGATTAACAGAATTCCTTATTTTGACTTAAAACATTTAAAACCTTTAGAAAAAGCTTCATTTTTTTAACCAATTACAAATGAAAGAATCTTTAAATCCACTTATACTTGTAAGCCTCACTTTGAGATGTTGCATCTTTTTGGGCCAAACCAATGTACGCCTTTCATGTATTGATTTATGATTTTATGTGTAGTTCCTGTCTCCCTGAAATGTATAAAACCAAACCGTAATCCAACCACAGCGAGTCCACTTGCTCCAGGCTTCTTGGGCATGGCTATGGGCCATGGTCCTCAAATTTGGCTCAGAATAAAACTCTTTATTTTACAGAGTTTGGCTTCTTTTCCATCGACAATAATAAAAGGATCAATTAATCAGGATAACATAGCAATTACAAGTATGTATGCATATAAAAACAGCTCCAGAGTACATGAAGCAAAAAGAAAAAATAGAATAAAGGAAGAAATTGATTTAAAAATAAGATTAAGAGACATCTGTATCCCACTTTCAATATGGATAGAACAACTAAGAAAAATATCAGCAAGGAAACAGAATACTTGAATAAAACTATAAACCAACTGGATCTAATAAGCATTAATAGAACACCCAACCACGGGGTAATGCACGTTCATCTAAAGTGCACATGAAACATTCTACACGATAGTTCATATGTTAGGATTTAAAAACAAGCCTCAATAAATTTAAAGATTGAAGTCATACAAAGGATATTTTCTAACCACAATGAAATTGAATTAGAAATCAATAACGGAAGTAAATTTAGAAATCAACAAATATGTGGAAACTAAACAGGACATTCTTAAATAATAACCAGATCAAAGAAAAATTACAAGGAGCAATAGGAAATACTTTGGATGAATTACAACGACAACATACCAAAGCTGTGGGATTCAGCAGTAATTCCAGCTGTAATAGCCTACATTCAAAAAGAAGAAAGATAAATCAATAACTAAGCTTAAGAAACTAGGGAAAGAACAGAAAAAACAAAGAAAGCAGAAGAAAAAATTATAATAACTAGAGTGGAAATAAATGAAATAGAGACTAGAAAAACAATTGAGAAGAATCAATGAATTTCTTCTTTGCCCCTATAGGGGCCAGAAGAAAAACTTCCCCTTAACCCTTGGAAGTTTCGCTGAAAAATCAACTCACAAAAGGAAGATTAGTCGGCAAAAGGCATAAACAACTTATTAACGTGTACATGGAGAGAATTACAGAGCGATTATTTCCCCCAATGGAATACAGAAGCTTATATACCATCTTGAGGTTACAGAAAGAGTGGGAGCTCAAAGCATGACCAAAAACAGGTTATGGTGGTAAATCAGGTTATAGTGTCAAGACAGGTTATTGGAGGGAGAGGAGGGGAGACTTGGCTAATGATGATGATCTTCTTATGTAATGAAACCTAGCAGGCAGCAACCCTTAGAGAGACTAGGTGGTCAATGTTTCTTTCAGATTTTTAAGGTATCAGACTCTCAGATATTCTTTCTAAATCTGGACAAGAGAAGGCCTGCCTGCATCTATGCAGATTCTTTACAGATGCCAAGTTCCCCCACAAGACAGTTTTGCAGGGCTACTTCTGTTTCCTGGCTCTGTGACAGTCATCTCAAATTATGTCAAAGAAAAATATTTTGCGGTAAAATATTTTGATTTTCTTTACTCCTGATAACAAGCTTCAAAATACAAGAATAAAAACTGGAACTGCAAGGAAAAAATAGAAATTGACAATTATAGCTAAAGTAAATAAAAGGAAGTAAATAATAAAAATAAAAGAATAAATCAAGGAAACAGTAAACTAACAAACAGTAAAAGAAATTTAACAAAATCAAAAGTTGATTCTTTGAAAAGATCAACAAAATTGATGAACAATGAGCTACTAATAAAGAAAAAAAGGGAGCGAACACAATTTTCCAATATAATAAATGAAAGAGGGATTATCATTATACATCCTACAGACTTTAAAAGAATAAAAAAAATTTATGAACAATAGTGTGTCAAACTATTCAACATCTTAGTTGAATAAACAAACACTTTGGAAGAAGACGTAGAGACAGACGATAAACACATAAAAACTATTTCAACATCATTAGGCATCAGAGAAATGCAAATGAAAGCATAAGATACTACTAAACACACCTAAGAATGCCTCGAATAAAAGACAATGATAAAACCAGGGGTTGGCAAAAATGTGGAACCAATGAAACTCTCTGCTGATGGGATGTCTAGCAGTTTCTTAAAAATTACATCCACACCTAACATAAGATCCAGCCATTTTACTCCTAGATATTTAAACGATAGAAAACAAAATTCTCACAAATGGAAACTAATCTATCATGATGATTAGCACATCAGTGGCTGTCAATCAGGGGCAAAAGGAAGGACAGAATGAAGAGGGGCACAAGGAAATTTGGGAGGAAGGATGGAAATGTCCTGCACGTCAACTGTGATGGTTCTCAGGTATATACGTCTGTTAGGTAGATAGTAAAGGATTCCACGTCCCCTTGGGACAAAAGTGGGTGCTGTTGTGGTTCACCCCCCTTCCCCCAATCTGGGCTTTCAGAGAGGCTCATGGGAGATCTACATGCATAATGAGACCAAGGTTATAACTGCCCAATCAAAGTGATTCCATGATGACATCTGAGCCATGAGGGAGGTACCAATCCTGACACTATAAAACAAGACCCAGACCATAACTAAGCCCTTTTTTTTTTTTTTTTTTTTTTGCCCTCTTTTGCTACGACAATAGGTATGGTCATCATCTGTGGCATCTGCATCTCATTCTGTAAGCCTGTATCTTACTCTTGCTCTATAATCCTATCTTTCTCTCCTCAATAAACCTCATTTTTGTGCTTGCCTTACTTTTTTGGGTCTAATCATTCTTGGGCCATGAGCACACTAAGAACCAACATTTCAGACTGCTACCCGACACATCTAGCTGGTTTTGCTCTTTAAATTGATACTGTATTTGTCTGTGAATTATACCTAAATAAATTTGGTAAGAAGAAAATGTAAAAGAAACACACAAAAATCACTCTAATAGCTCTTGAATATTAAACATAGTTAACTTGTTTAGCTCTATTCTAAGAAATTTTAGAAATCCTTTTATGTTCAAAGATTTTATGTATTTGTTTATTTTTATAAGCTAGGTGATGTGACTCTGTGGAAATTATGGGCTTATTAATAGATATCATTATCATAAATACAAGATAAGAAAAATGATCTTTCCTTCCTAAAATATCATTTTACGTGTGTTTCAACAAGGTAAAGGAAATGAAAATTTTGCAAAACTCCTATGTGAACAATCTTTCAAGTAAACTTAGCCCAGAGTAGGTAACATAAAACAAACTTGGATGACAAATCAATATTTTTAATGATAAAGACTCAAACTACCATTTTATTTTTTAAGTCTCTGTAGAGGAATTAACAAGTAGATGATACCTCCTTTCCCCACATGCCTTTTAAATTTGCTTAAGAACTACCCAGTTTAAATTAAACTCCCTATGTGAATGACACTATGTTAAGAGCCCAATATTTTGAATTAAGTATTTTCCTTTGTTCTTTACTTTTTAAACAGATATCTTTCAGCCAGATATTTATGTATGCTTTACATTTTTAATGACTCTAAGGTAGGCAATTTAAAAAATAAATCTGGTGGTTTTGTCCAAAATAGGTTAATAAAATAGACTCAATCTTGTTACGATGTTTCTTAGTCCCGTTAACCCAGCAAGAAGTCACATATGACACAATGGGTAACTTCTCTGTCAATAATCACAATATTAACAGAGCTGTTGACAAGTAAAACAGAAAGCATATGAAGTCTCGAATTTTCTGTTTTAATTTAACTTTTAGTAAACATTTCATATTTATTTAAAACATGTTTGTTTTAAAAATATTGTTAATGGGATCTATAGTGGAGATATTTTCTAACATATATTTCAGAGGACCTGATGTATTTTATTTATAATATTTATATTCCTAGCATCCTACTCCTGAAGAAAATAGTTTTTTGAGTATTAGGTAGTAAATCTTCCATTAGAGTAAATTGTTATTCTCTGACTTTTTAACTAGCCTAAAACCACTAGAGGGCAAACTTTACATTGTAATGAAACAAGAATTCACTTTCACATACATAGTAATAGCACCATTTAGTGTTGTTGTTGTTTTTTTTTTTTCCAGCGTATTGTGTGGGTAAAGATGATTAGGTTACGTATGATGCCCTTGCCTCCCCTCCCCCGCAAGTCCGAGCTTCAAGTTAGGTGGCTCTGTGGCGTAATGGATAGCGCATTGGACTTCTAGTGACCATTTAGTGTTTAAAATGACTACTTTGAGAGTAGAAATCTAATCTCAATATAACTTTTTTTTCCTTAAGAGGTAAATTAAGCTAAAATCATATTAGGTGTATATATGCCTTAATTTATCTACTGAAGTGCAATAATTTTTTAAAATTTTGAGCTGAAAATTTTTTTAGAATCAGTGTTACATGGATGAATTATATGCAATCTGCACCTTCATAAAATTATTTTCAATACCAAGCACAGTTTTCTTATCATTAGTTCACAAATAAATTATGCATTGATCTAGACTGTGTGCTTCCTATTCCCTGACCCCTGGATAAGGCAATGCAGCCTGAAACTTTAGCAACTTGGCTTAAGTCAAAATCTTTGAATGTGGCACAGAGTTCCTTTGGTCATTTACAAAAATCTTTGACAACAATAATTCATTGATAGGTTATACCATAATATGTGTGTGTTACATATTGTATCAAATTCCTATTTCGCTATGAAAATTTATAGTCAATATAATCTTTACACAAATATGTACATACCAACCTACAGTTATAACATGTATGCTACAGTTTCTCCACAGTTTCCTGTGCTCTGCTACCCAGGAAAAATGGATCATTACACAAGTACATTTGATAATTGGTAGCATAAGTATATTGATCACTTAACATCTTAAATTAAGAAACCTGCTGAAAAGCATGTAATTGGTGAGGTTGAGCCTAGATTAACACTGATACCTGACGCTCTGAGAAGAGACTTCAAGTAAATCTTCAAGGTCCAAGTAACTACTAATGGAGAAGTCCCAGGTCTTTGAATTAGCTGACCTTCAATCCATTGTAGAACCATGAGGGAGTTTAGCTGTACCTAGCTGCGGGAGGAAGAACAGTGGTCCCCCCAAAGATATCCATGTTCCAATATATTCCCTTAAATGGAAAAAGTGATATTGCAGATGTGATTAAGAATCTTAAAATCAGCAGATTATCCTGGATTATCTTAGTGGGCTCAATGTAATCATAGGGGTCCTTATAAGAGAGAGACAGGAGGGTCGGAGGAGATGTCCTAACAAGAGCAGAGATCAAAGAGAAAAAGAGATTTAATGATGCTTCACTGCTGGCTTTAAGATAGAGAGGAAGGGGCTATGAGCCAAAGAATGCAGGTGACCTCTTGAAGATGGAACAGGGAAGGACGGAAACAGATCTCCCTGGAGCTTTCAGGAGGAAAACAATTCTGCTGACATCTTCATTTTAGCCTGGTAAGACCCATTTCAGATTTCTAACCTCCAAGTTGTAAGATAATAAATTTGTGTTTTAAGCCACTACATCTGTGATAATTTGTTACAGCAGCAGTAGAGAACTAGTACACTAGCCTAAGTCACACCTAGAGATGGATGAGTTAAATAAGTAGTTGTTGTTTTGATTTGAATTACTAAGTTTTGGGGTGTTTTATTATCCCAGTGCTAAGTGATACACTCTTTGAAGTATAGATTTTGTTTTTTTATGTGTAAAACTATTCCACCTTTTAAAAATGTGACCCATATGTGTGAATCTCAATACTAACAAAGTGTTTGCAGAACAAGCAAATGAGGAAGAAAAGGAGAAAGAAGAGGAGGAGGTGAACAAGTTGCATTACCAGCATTTATCTTTTTCAAAATGTACATCCTATTTCAAAATGTACATCCAACTACCATAATGTTGCATATTTTTTCAGAACCTAAAACACATATAATGTGAGTTCTACGGCTGGGAATGAGAGGTCTTGAAATAGATGTGAGTCCTGTTAATAATGAAGCTTATAACTTTCATAATCATACTACTAAAAATATAATAGTATGACTTTTATGTAATAAAACTAAAGCTTTTTATAGGCAGTACACAGTATTATATTAAATCTATGACCTAAGAAATCTATATGAAATTCTATGCTTCAGCAGAATGTATCTTCAGATGAATGCTTGCCTCAATCAGAAATAATGTAGTCATCATGCAATAGTAGAAACAGAAGAATGCTATATCAGCTTTGCTTTGAATGTCTATACAAATAATGCCAGGAGAGCTCAAAAATTTAATATTATAACAAACAATTCTAATTTGTTTAACTTTGCTAAGAACTTTAGGGCTAATAGTGTTGCTTTCAAGTCTGTTCTAAAGCCATTTTTCATAAATATTGCACTTTGTAGATCATCTGAATATGAATTTCAAGAATGAAAAGAGAAATGCAAAGATATACAGCAAAGACCTACAAGAGACAATGTCATCTAGTTTTTGCTGTTGAAAGTATAGGTCCTTCCAACTGGAATGATTACATTTCATAGATGGACATTACAAAATAAAACCAATGGTGTTATCATCACTTTTTCACAAAATTCTTGCTCTTTAATAAATGTTTCTTCCAAGGAAGCACCTAGCTTTATACCAATAGTAAATGAATTGTCTGAAGTAGTGCTATCAGATAAGAAGAAAACAGGTGGTATCAATTTTAATAGTGTATTTTATTTAACTCCATATACTAATATTTAAAACATTATTTCAAAAGTTAACCAAGGAAAAAGCTGTTAATGAGTTATTTTGTACTTTTTTTCATATACTAAGTTTTTAAGATCTAATATGTATTCTACACTTACTTCATATCTAAATTCAGACTAGCCATAGTTAAGTGCTCCGTAACCAAATGTTACCTGTAGCTATCCTGTCAGAGAGTGCAGCTCTAAAGAGAAGTAGTGAAAGGGAAGAATAATTATCGACATCACCTTTCAAATAGGAAGACTGAAAAAAGAATCGGAGGAATATCCTAATTGATTTTAGGAACTTGTGATGGTGAATTTTATGTGTCAACTTGAAGGGATCAATGGATGCCCAAATAGCTGGGAAAATATTATCTCTGAGTGCATCCATGAAGATTTCCCTGGGAGAGATTAGCATTTGAATCAGTAGACTGAATAAGTAAGATACTCTCAGCAATGTGAGCAGGCATCATCCAATCCTTTGGAACTAGGATAGCACAAAAAAGCAGAGGAAGGGCAAATTCCCTCTCTCTTCTTGAGGTTTGGACGTCCAACTTCCCCCACCCTTGGTTATCTGAGCTCCTGGTTCTGGAGTCTACAGATTTTAATACTTACACCACTGGCTTTCCTAGCTCTCCAGCTTGTAGAGGGCAAATTGTGGAACTTAGCCTCCATAATCATGTGAGCTAATGACCATAAGAAATCTCCTCATGTATACACACACACACACACACACGTATATACACACATACACATTCTATTGGTTCTGGTTCTCTGGAGAATCTCGACTAATATATAGGACATATCTATGAGCTACTGAATTAAATACCTGTGTTGGTAAGACCTGGAAATTGTAATTTTAAAAAGCTCTCCAGATATTGTTTTGTAGTTTTCAATACAGGATTAGGGAACCACTGATACTGTGTTAAGGTGGCTGTAAATTCTGACAGGTTACGTGGTAGTAAATGATCTAGAATCATAGAATACTCAGACTACAGTTATAATGGCTGATTTGAAGTCAGATTCTAAATTATTGCCAGTGAAATGGAACCAACTTACTTTACCCTTTGTTCTAAACCTTAGACTTTGATAAGATTAAGAATACACAACTGCACATACCTCATAAAATTATTAATGTGATAAAATAAAATAATATATATAAAGAGTCTCATAGAGTACCAAGAACTTATGGTTTTGCTCATTATAACAATGAACTCAAAGGGTGGAGTTTTATCCTCACATGGGCCATATTTCTGGAATCCTTCCATGACTCCAATAGCATTTCTAACTCTGGTTATCGCTCATAAAATGTTGTGCCTATATTAGTCTGCTCAGGCCACCGTAACAAAATACCACAGACTGAGTGACATAAACAATAGAAATTTATTTCCCTGTAGTTCTGAAGGCTGAAAGTCCAAGATCAAGTGCCATCAGGGTTGTCTTCTGGTAAAGCATTTCTTCATGGCTTGCAGCCTGTTGCCTTCTTGCTGTGTCCTCACGTGGCTTCGTTGCTGTGTGAGTACAGGAAGAGAAAGAGAACTCTCTGGTGTCTCTTCCTCTTTTTACCCTAATCCAATACAGTTCCACCTTAATTACTTCCTTAAGGCCCTGTCTCCAAATACACTCTCATGGAGGATTAGGGCTTTGACATATGAATTGGGGGTGGCAGGGCACAATTCGCAGTTAGTATTACTATGTACTTATTGTTCAAACACATACCTGCAGAATTCCAGAAAAGTTATGTTGGCTTGAACATTCAAACTTATTCCCTGCAGCATCTCTTGCAAATGAAGAATAGAATCAGTCTGCTATGCCTCTGGCCTATGTTCATGTGTATTGGAGATAGTTTTAGCCGCTAGTCATCATGAAAATATTGGGCAGAAGCTTCCATAATTGCTCAGCATATTGTGCCAATTCACAAATAAAAGAAACACCAGGTCAGACTCTTTCTGTTTATAAAATGAAATTATAAACAAATAAATAAATCTAACTCACCTGGAGGGTATCTTTTCATGGACAGTAGCTGCATTTTAACTGTAAAGTTAATTATTTGGGTTTATAATCTTTTGGAAGAAACTGTGTGCCTCATCAATTCTTGACTATGTACTATCATTGCAATCACACAGAATTGTATTTTGCCCAATTTTATATATAGCGTAGGACTTCTGACTCGAGGAAATGATCAAATTATAGTCCAGTGAAAAAAGGAGTTCGAACTTTTCTCTAGCCTTCCTATTTGAACTTTCCACTATATAGAGAGAGCTTGCCCTTCTATTTTTCTTGTCTACTTTTTGGATACCAAAGTCTATTTTTCCTGCTTTTCTTCTCTACAATGACTTACATTCTCTGCCACGTTATAATGTTCACTCCTTCTGGTAACCCAACAACAGGAACCCACAACCTTTTCTAGTTATTATTTGCCAAGTGTCAGTGATGACTTCCTTTTCTAGCCTAAGCCTAAGAATCAGTTCTTTTAAAATAAGTAATGAGGAAAATATTCCAAGTCAAAATGTAGCCTAGAAACAAACTAAAGTGGCATTCTTTTTACTTATAGTCTCTCCTAAAATCAATATTAATAGTCCCATATGAGTTTCTGCTCTCTTAAAAAATTTGGTCTTTTTTTCATAGGTTTAAACCTAACTGAAATCCACATTTTTTTTTTTTTTTAGCAAACACCAATTCTGTTGTCTACAGTTAGATGTTATTTCAAGTGAGAGAGATGTTTCTGACTCTTTCATAACTCTGATATGATTGAATGTAATGACATACAATCATAAAAGTTTTAAAGTATTTGGTCAGGTTTAATGCAGGGTTAGTTCTCTTTAGTTGTAACAATAAAAAACAAGGACCAATTTTTAGAGAGATTTTTCTCAGAATTGATAAACTTTACAAATTCCTTTTGTTCTGTGATGTGAAATTTATATGCCTAAGAAGTATATATATAAATTGGGTGGACTTACTTGAAAATTATATTTCATACAATCAAATTGTATTATTGTCATGATTATCCTAATAAAGAGGAAGAAATATTTGAATGTATGTTAAATTTTAAGAATGTTTTGACATTTTCAGATATCCTGGAAAATCCTGCCGTTTTTGTCTGATGTTGTGTTCTCAGATGTTGGTACCAGAGGAGAGCTGTGCTTGGGCTTATCCCTGTCCTGACCCACACTTAGCTTTCCCAAGGGCTCGACAAAAAGCAAGAATAACCCAGACTTTTATTTTGAGTGATAGCTGTTATTTTACCCCAAATTTAACATTGCCTATGGCCACTTCTGCTTACTCATTGATAAAATACCTGATACAGTTTTTTTTTCTTGATTTTTTTTTTATTTCAGTGTATTACAGGGATACAAATGTTTAGGTTACATATATTGCCTTGCCCCACCCAAGTCAGAGCTTCCAGCGTGTTCAGACGGTGCGCACCGCACCCACTAGGTGTGAATATACCCATCCCCTCCTCCCTCCTCCCACCTGCCCAACACCGGATGAATGTTACTACTATATGTGCACATAAGTGTTGATCAGTTAATACCAATTTGATGGTGAGTACATGTGGTGCTTGTTTTTACATTCTTGTGATACTTCACTTAGTAGAATGGGCTCCAGGTCTGTCCAGGATAATACACCGATACATCTTTTAGAAAATGTTAAAAGGAATTTAAATTTTATTTTCACAGGAATTAATAATGCAATTAGTGTAATGCTATCCTAGGTATGTTACTAGGTATATTATTTTTAGATTTTTTTTTGTAAGTGAAATTAGCCATCTCTGATACATATAAATAAAATCACTAATTATGGCAATTTGTTCATATATCTTTTGCAATTCTTTGATAATCATTCCTTGAAAACATAAATATTGCTAATAAATGAGAGCTCTATCCCCTATATGACACATATGAATAGGCCAATAATTCTCTGAAGATAATTTTTACTTAAAGAAGTTTCTGAGAAGTGAACAATTTAAAACTTTGTCATTCAGAAAAAGAAAAAATCAGAAATTTAACAGGAAACAAAATCTTGCACACCTAAATTTTTTTTTTTCATAGCCTTACATATATGCAGGAGCTTTATGTCTTGGAAAAGATGGAGTACTTAATTTCTTGACAAGATGCAATTGCTGCCAAATTGCAGAGAATTATATTTGCTGCTATTTTTGCCCTTTTTTTCTTAATATAAGACTAATAATTTCAGAAAGTGGTAGCTCCAGGAAAAAAAATGCAAGAGAGATAGCACAGAAAAAAATCTATGATTAAGCCATAGTCATTAAAAATAATTGAATATTTTGACCAGAATCAACTGATGCAATATCAGTGTAATGAATGGCATTTGTTATCAGGAAATAATTCTCTAAAATGCTTACAACTGTACACAGATAAGCCTATTTGGTTTTGATAATCTTCTGAGTTAAAGCTTCATGAACCCCCAACTTCATACATGATAGATATTTCAGGGTAAATTAGACAAGATCACTGATTATTTATTATTGTCAGACATTTTTTAGAATATCAACTATTATTAGTTTCTATTACCAACAACGGACTAGAAAATTGATACTTGATTCCATTGATAAACTATAATTGCTCAGACTATTATTCTATATGAATTTCGTAATTATTTCATCAATATAGAATACAACTCTTTTATTTTTATTAGCAGTTATTTTTATGGTGATGATTAGAGGTCTCTTTCTCCAAAAGGATCTGGATAAAAATAAATGAAAATTGACTCACTGGAATTGACTCATCCTCCAAGTTTAGCTGTGCTTTCAAGTAAGTGCCTAAAAGACTTAAAAGGATTTTAAAAATGAACGAATTACTTGTACAGTATTATAAAAAGCAGTAAATTTCTGAAATAATGTATTAATTTTAGCCTTTATAGTAAAGAAAAATGCAGAGTTAACCATCAAGTCCAAAAAGATAAGAGTATCATTAGAGCTATTATCGGTACCAATTGATGTATAGATTGCAAAAAGTTTATTGATAAGAAGCCAATTTGATTCATACTGAATATCATGAGAATTATAAACATTGATTATACTGAACCTTCATACATAATAAAAAGAACATGTTTTTCTTTTAAAATTTGTAAAATAAATAATTTGAATGCAAAAAATCTGTTATTCATCATGAAGATATTTTCTAAGAAATACATGCTATTTCTAGTATGTGTTTTTTTGTAGGGTACCACTTTAGTTTTTTGGGAAAGGCAGAGAGAATCCTTTTATAATTCCAGTGTGGTATTTATGATTGATACCTTAAATATCCCATTCCTTTTATATATTTAGCTGACAAATATCACTTAATATAAAAATGTTTAGGAGACTATAAATCAGATGAATCCTCTCTCTTTTTTTCAACATTCAATAAATATTTATTGACCCTTTATCTTAGGATAGGCATTGTTCTTGGAAAACATCTGTTATAAGGAGAATAAATATTGAATCATTAGCATTTTGGTTTCTCTTTTCCATTTTTCATTACTAACCAGTCTTTCAATTACAGTTTAAAAGAGGTAAAGATCATCCTATCCAAATCAATATGGAAGCCCCATAGTTTTTATATGATAATGACAGCCACTTAAATCTAAATGTATCTAGATGTGCTCCAAAAGAATATGTATCACACAAGTAAATACATTCCACCCCACATCACACATAACTAGGAGTCAGAGAATGCTAAAAACTTATATATCAGTATGACACCAGCTAACGAGAAAACAGGGACTAAGTGAAAAAGGTAGAAGGCAAAAGGTGCCTAGTGGTTTATGAAACAGAAAGAAACAACAAACAAATGAAAAAAAGACAGTCTTACCGTGAATGGAGGAATAATGTCAAGAGATCTCAGACCTATGAATTAATGCACTGAGTTAAAAAGATGGGGCTCAAAGTGCACAGAACCAGGGAGGTAGTCTTGGAAAGACAGCACTTTGAAAGAAGATAGAGATTACGTGAAAGAGGGAAGTATTCCTGGAAGACTTGACAATGAAGGAAAAGATGGAAACACGTGAAAATTAAGAATCTTATTTTAAATAGTTGAAAGGAAGAACAAAATGAAAAGCACACAAACTTAAACTCTCCCTCCAATAGAAAACACTATATGTTAAGTAACTAAACTCCACTATAACAATCAAAAAGGACACTGTGTAGCCAAAAACCCTATGGAACTGCTCAAAGCATTATATGCCTCCTATATACAGAGAATAAGCATGTTAATCTTTACAATGGTTAATTTTATGTGTCAACACAACTGGGCCAAGGGGTGCCCAGATGAAACACTATTTCTGGGTGTGTCTGTGAGGGTGCTTCCAGGTGAGATTAATATTTGAATTGGTGGACTCAGTAGACTGCCCTCCCTCACCCAATCCATTGAAGGCCTGAATGGAACAAAAAGCAGAGAAAGGAGAAATTCACCCATTTTGCTTCCCGCCTGCCTGCTTGACCTGGGACACTGGTCATCTGCCCTTGGAATAGGATTTATGACACTGGCTCTCCGGCTTTCATACATTCAGACTCAGACTGGAATTGTATTGCTGGCTCTCTAGCTTACAGATGATAGATCCTGGGAATTCTCGGCCTCCATAATCATGTAAGCCATTTCCTCATCATAATAAATCTCTCCTGGTGTGTGTGTATGTGTGTGTTTGTGTGTGTGTGTGTATCCCGTCTGTTCTGTTTCTCTGGAGAACGCTGACTAAAACAATTCTGACTCAGGAAAATCCAATATAAATTAAAATTAATAAATAATGGCAGCCAATATCCACATGTAAAACTAAAAAAAAATTTGTCAGTTGATAATAATTCTCTTATCCAAATTAACCATAAACAAGAGGGAAAATGCAGCACAAAATATAATATAAAAATATTCCAAAATAATATTTGGTAGTATTTAAAAAAACAATCTAAAATTCAAAAAGCCAGAACAAAAATGGGTAAAAAACTTATAACATATAACATGAAAAGTGAACAAACCCAAGAAAGATATTGAAAAAAAAGAAAAATATATATAAAAAATAGAGGCAAAAATCACAATGTATTCAAAGGAGCATTTAATTAAAATATAATGAGAATTGGGGAGAGAAATAAAAATTAAGAGACTAAAAGGAAAATAAAGACTGAAGTAAACAGGATCAGAAAAAGTGTTAGACATAGACTATAAGCAAAGAAAACCTAAAATACAATTAATTGAAGGTCTCTGAAAAAGAAATACAAATCAATAGGATAAATGCACTCCAAATAAATTTTCTAGAAATAAAAGATCAAAATCTACATATTGAAAAAGTTCACCACATACCTAGAAAAACTGACATGGAACAGTCAACACCGAGAGGTATCAAAAGACAATAATCTTCAACTTTAAAATGTCCTCCAGACCCCCAAGACGTTTATAGGAAAGAAAATCAAATGTCCTCAGATTTTATGAGAGCAATATACAACCACAAAGCCAACCAAAAGTGGAGCACCATTTTTAAGAAACCGAAATAACAGAATGAGAATCAAAAAACAAAAGAAAATAGACAACATAGACGAAGAAATGCAGTAAATATGACAATATATATAGTAGCTGTAAAATAACGCCTATGACAGAGTTGATTCTAAGCGTATCAGGTATAATATACCTATTAAAAATAAATTCTAAGCAAAATGCAATTCTGTTGGGTTTGGTGTTCTGTTAGAGAGAGATGAATAAAACAGCATGATTTAGAAAAGACTGCATTAACATAATGACAAATGTATGCCAGGCAATTTCAGAACAGTAAGAAAGCAGGATTACAATCTCAATATCAGTCAATGCTAAATTCATAAAGCAGAAACCACAGAAGTGAAAGGAGAAATAACAACATACTCTATTAATTTATTAATATATTGTATCAACTTTGTTAAACTGATATCTACATTTTCCAGAAATCCCTTCCCAGTGTAGCTCATGTTAAAAGTTGATCATAAAAGAAATTTGCACAATATTTAGAGACAGTGAAACAGCAGCTGTTACTCTCTGAAGTTCTTTATGAAATCAGATGAATGACATAGATAATTTTAAAATGAGTGAGAAAAGGCAAGGAAGGATCTATGATGTTTGATATGAATTGGAGGTTTCAGTATGAATTCACAATTTATTTAAAATTTTCTCTCTCTGATCACTGAAAAAGTCTGGAAACAACGACAACTTAATAACAGAGAGTACGCCAATCACCCAATCTAGTCTGAAATGTCTGTCTTAAGTTCTGCATCAGTGAAAAAGGACTTGGGACAATTTGTGCCACGAAACAAAGAATTGGCAAAAGTTTTATGGGTACATATTGAAATTTTATAGAAATTAGCTCGAAGAAGCTCCCACTGGTCAAATTTGAGCAAGTTGAGCATCAAAAAGGATGTTGTCAATACAAGATTATGATACATCGAATAATAATAATAACCAATTCATAAATCCATTGCTATAACAAGTGTAGTGGAGCAGGGAAAGCTTTTCTTTACAGAAGAATACCAAGTAATAATTTAGTAGGAATGATAGTAGAAAATTACTGCTTTCTGACCACTGATGTAGTAACTAATATAGACAAGGTTATTATTTGTTGCATTGGGTGACATTATTAAAGAGCTGATACTCAGAAATTCTCAGAGAACCACCCAAAAGACACTGTCTAATTAGCAAAAAGAATTTGTTTACAGTAGACAGATTTGGTAGTCAAACATAACATCATCACTAATGGGACACACAAATATCATATGCCTTCTGATATGATAGCAAAGGGAAGTAACTTCTATCATTTATGCAATATTACTGCTAAAAATTATGTTTAAGCTGAATCTAATAGGTAAAAATATAAGCAATTACACATGGTGGGACATTTTACAAGGTAACTAGGATAGACTCTTCAAAATGTCAATATAGTTCTCCATATGAAAGCTTCAAAGTGATGCCCACCTGCCAACTACACAGCTATTTAGAGCTCTCAACTGATCTTTCTGGTGCCACACTCTAACAAACAAGGATCTATAGGTTTATTTTTTTAACAAAACTGTCTAACCTGTTAGATAGATTGAGCTATATGGGAAAAATGACCTTGCAAGAAACATAAACAATGGGAAAGACAAGAATTACAAATGAATACACACATGTACTATATGACAAGAATAACAAATACATGTGTAAGATGAGAATTACAAATATATGTGTATGTATACACACACATATATAATTAGTAAGTGTACAATGTTATTCAAGAAGATATGCCATAAATTAAACAAAAATAATACATTGTAAAGAAATATAAAAACATGTCATAAAGATTAGATGAATTGTGCAGAAGACTGTAGGAAGGAGTTTTCTAGGAAAAAAAAGAAAACAAATACAGTGATAAATACTATATAATGTGATAATTAAAATTCAACATAGACAAATGCAATTAAAATAAAATTTTAAAAAATGCAACCCATGTGTATTTTCTTCTTCACTCTCAGGGATGCCTGTAATTCTCATATTAGGCCTCTTCACATAATCCCACGTTTCTCGTAGGCTTTGCTCTTTTCTCTTATTCTTCTGCTCTGTCTCTGCAACTGACTTATTTAATTGAAAGATGTTATCTTCCATCCTTGAGATTCTTTCTTCTGTTTGATCTACCCTATTATTGAGGCTTTCCACTGTGTTTTGTAATTTCTTGAATAAATTCTTCATTTCTAGAAGTTCTGTTTGATTTTTCTTTACTATTTCAATTTCTTTAGTGAATTTTTCTTCCAAGTCCTGGATGTGTGTGTGTGTTTGTGTGTGTGTGCATATGTGTGTGGTTTCTTTGTGTTGGGTATCCATTTTCTCTTGCATATCATTGAGTTTTCTTACAATCCATGTTCGAAATTCTTCTGTCATTACAGTGTTCTGAATTTGGTTGATACCCATTGCTAGAGATCTGGTGTTCCCCTTTGGGGGTGTGCTTTCCGTTTGATTCTTCATACTTCCAGAGTCCTTTTGCTGATTCCTTCCCATCTGGATCAGCTGTTGCTTCTTACCTTTAGATAATTACACACCCAGTTTAGTCTCTGAGCCAGTAAGTGGTGCTTGTGGGTGAGATTCCACTACATCCTGTATGATGAGACACTAGATGAAGTAAAAGTGTGTGCAAATTGACCTCCCTGTCAGTAGGTGGCACTTGCTGGGAGGAGCAAGCTGCTGTGTTGTTTTGGATCCTGTAACCAGGTCTCGTCCTCTAGAGAGGCACTTTAGTGCCTCAGGCGGTGGGTGGGGCCCTGGGACTTCCAGGTGTGTCCTATTCTTCACCTCAGTGGGAGCAGGCGGGTAAGTGAGGATAGGTGGAGCTGAATTGGGTGAGCCTGCCCTCAAGCTCCACAAATGCTGTTGGCTGGGGTCAAAGGTCTGTTCTCTGCTTCTGGGCAAATCTGCCAGGGAGGGGATGAAATGGCCCCACTCAGCCAAAAAGTCTATGTAGGGGGTGGGGCTGTCCGAGACCTGCAGTCTGGAGCAGGCCTCACTCCTTTCCACTCTCCCGGGCCTCTGCCAGCAGGCAGGACCTCAAGGCAGTGGATCTCCCCTGACTGTGATGCAAGCTGGAAGGTTCCCTGCCCAGCCTGACCTGGGAACGCGGCCCTCCCGAGGGAGGGAGGAGGATTACCCCTCAAGTATGCTGCAGCCAGGACCCACCTTGATCTGCCCCAGAAGGCACACACACCTGACTGGACTGGTTCACAAACATCCCTTCTGTGCCCCTGGGCAATGCAATGGAGACCCAGGTGTACGGGATCTGGCCTGCAGGCCTGTCTCCCTGTGGAAATCAATCCCTGACCTTGCCAGGGAGAAGAATGCTGGTCTCAAGTCACCCACATCGTGCCCAAGCTGGATCAATGTCTCTCCACCTCTGGATCTGCCCCACTCTGCTGGAGTCACCAGGCAAGCAGCACCTGGGAGGGCTGGGGGGTAGGGAGTTCACAGTCCAGGTACCCCCCCAGTGCACTGTAGGGCCCCAAAAGAAAAGGTCCTGTTCCCTGCAGATGCCTCTGGCTGGTTGCTAAATTGTCAACAAATGTTAGCAGGAACTCCATTTATATCTTTAGTATATATACACACATGTTAGAAGTAAATATATGTGTTGGCTATTGTTTGTTCTACAGCCCAGCAGATCCATTCTTGGCCCTTCTCTGCCCTCCCTGTGGCCCCAAGGAGCTGATATTTGTGAAGGGAATGGAAGGCACCACCTGGAGAGAGACCACCGGTAAGAGGGAGACTGGTTGGATGATTGATTTTTTTTCCTGCTTTGGTACAGCATCTGTGAAAGAGCTGTGCTCACTAATTTTAAATCTTTCCTGAGAGGTTCTAGCTCCCACTGGGCTTCGGCATCTCAATTCTCTCTTTCTGGCTTTATCCCTAACAGAGAACAAGTTTCCAGTTTTTACAGTGCTCTTGGGACCTTGCCATCTTTTTTCTGTTCTCTTAACATTATCTATCGACACCCCTACAAGAAAATCTTTCACTAAAGTCTTGAATCAACAACTATGAATTTTATTTCCTTCTGCATGGGACCCTAAAATCATAGTGACAACTACACAAATACTTTTTTTTTTTTCTGGAAGCTATTGGGAATTATAGGAAATTGCTAAAAGCAGAAAACATTAGGACAAGGGGTCAAGGGCCACAGGGGGCCACAATTCTTTATGCTATGCTTTTCTACACTCTTTCATTTGTCTAAGAAGCTTTAGATTGTTGGTGCAGGGTGTGAAAAAGACAGGCATATGGGTCTGAGGCCTCATTTAAGAAAGAGGAAGAAATGAAACAGTGAAAATCTGCTTGGAACATACAGAATGTGGGATTGATAATGGTGTTAGTCATTGTTATGATCATGATGTTCACGAAGTGTGAACATAAAGACTAAAATTTCTGAAGGCAAAAGACAATAACACAAAACAAAGAATTATGAGTGAAAAATTTCCTTCTCTGTAATTCAATAGAGCTCACCTACAACGAATCTTTTCCCAGGTAAGAAGAGGGGTAGGATGGAGAAGCCCACCTAAATGAAAGGTATTCCAGGACTAGGATTTATGCCTTTTTTAAACAAGTACTAGTTGTTTTACCTCTTCATCCTCCTTAAGTACAGATAAAGGCAAACCGCCTTCTCTTTTTCCTTCCCAAAGCCTTAAACTCAAAAGAAAGATTGTAGATTTGAATCGATCTTCATTCACGAAGTTTTTTTTTAGTTATCGTTACCAATCAATGCATAAAATTTTTTGCTAGCTTCTGTTTAGATGTAAGTTACACAATTGAAAGTATTTTAAAGAAGGAAATATGAATTGATGTGTGTTAAGAATTATGAATCAATTGATAACTGACTTTAAAAGAATCACTAATGGAAGCTTTTAAAATCAAGCCATTTTGTGCTATATGAGAAATGACCCTTTGACATTTCTTTTTGTCCCAAGAGCCCGATGTCTTTCTCTCTTCAATTAATAACTCGGCAAAAATTGTATTTGCTAAGAGTCAAAGCACTTAAATGTGCTTGGATCATATAAATTGCATTATCTGTGAACACAGGCAGATATACTGATTTTCATTCTTTTATAAAGTTCTTTCAACTGGCCAACAGACATATGAAAAAGTTCTCAACATCACTAATCATCAAGGAAATGTAAATTAAAACCACAATGAGATACCACCTTACTCCTGTCAGAATGGAGATTATTAAAAAATCAAAAAAGAATAGATGTTGGTGTAGATGTGGTAAGAAAGAATACATATACACTGTTGGTGGGAATGTAAATTAGTATAATCTTTATGAAAAACAGTATTTCTAGTTTTTTGAGGAATCTAAAAGTATGCCTACCATTCAATCCAGAAATCCCACTACAAGGTATCTACCCAAAGGAAAAGAAGTAATTTTATCAAAAAGACATGTGCACTCGAATGTTTATCCCAGCACTTAATTCACTATTGCAAAGTTATTGAATCAACATAGGTGCCCAGCAATTGATGAGTGGATTAACAAAATATGGTGTGTGTATACATATATATATATATATATATATATATATATATATATACATACACACACACATACATACATACACACACACACCCCATGGAATACTACTCAGCCATAAAAAGCAATGAAGTAATGTCATTTGCTACAACTTGGATGGAACTGGAGACTATTACCCTAAGTGAATTATCTCAGGAATGGAAAAACAAACACAATGTGTTCTCACTAATAAGTGGGAGCTAAATGATGAGTACAGACAGTCATAAAGTGGTGTAAAGAACATTGGAAACTAAGAAGGGTGGAAGGGGGCTGAGAGATACCAACTTACTTATCAGGTACAATGCACACCATTCTTGTGACAGGCACACTAAAAGCCCTGATTTCAGCATTATACAATTCATCCATGTAGCAAGAACACTTGTACCTTTTAATATTTTGAAATAAAAATTATGTATAAGAATATAATTTCTTTAAAAAACATCTAATGAATTCTTAATTCTCTGTGTAGTTTCGCAACTTCCTATTATAAGTTCTCAGCATCCAGTGTTCACTGTAACAAAAATTAAAAAAAATGATTTGCCTTTTTTTCTTTTGAGCATCATGAGTTTCAGGTATGACTAGTGGTATCACACCCACCCACCCCTTGTTACTTTCAGTCAGAGGCCTTCCACTCCTTGCTTCTATAAAATTTATAAAGATTGGTGGAAAGCTGATATCTGGTGGCAAGATGATTTATGAAAGACAAAAGTATATTTCTTCAGTTTAAAATTTATCTTCAATGAGAAATCTATACCTATTTCCACCTGGATATTTATTTTTAAAGGTTATCAAAGAAAATAGTTGATATGTATTTACATCCCAGGCCATAAATATCTAAAAATTATAATAACATTGATGCTATCTTTTGCAAATTCAATTTTGCTAGGACAACAGAATTCTTTTCTTCAGATTCCTGTGGTAGGAATATGCACTTATATTTGTATAAATAAGATTCTCTTCAGACCAAAATATTCAGTTGCAATTTTTATATGGAAGTTAAAAAAAAATCTGGGTTTTCTTTGCCTCTTGAAAATAACATTTAGAGTTCAATCTTAAGAGCAAAGTGACTTTCAGGTAAAATTTGCTTATATGGTTCTGAAATTAATACTGGAACCATAGGGCAGCAGGGGAAAATGTATCTGTTACAAAAAGATCTTACAAAATACTCTGGTTTTTTTGTTTGTTTGTTTGTTTAATTCTGATTTCTGGTGAAAACAACAACAAAAAATAATTACCTATTTGTGTAATGTTAAGTTTTCTAATTTTGAGAAAATTTTAGGGGTATATTACATATCACATGTAATATCTTGATAGGAAAAATGTCCCTGAAAAGCAAGCATTAATGATAAATGTGGATATGCTTTTCCTTCAATGCGTACTTTAAAACTAAGCAAAATTTACATTTGAAGTACCAATGCCCTTCAACCAAATACTGCCAGAAACATTATCTGTAATTGAACAAATTTGTATTTAATGACTCATTAGGAGGAAAGAGAAAGCACACAATTGCAGCTGGGGGATGTTTTAGTAAGAGGATGCTAGGAAGAACTTGTTATAGAACTGAGGCTTGTGTTAGGTGAATTTGGGGAGGATCCACGCAGTGGGGCTCTGTTCTGGAATGGATGCTGTCAGAAAACAGGGGCGATAATGTTTTCTAGGAGTCAAAAAGAATAGAATGAGCCTTAAGCTGTGACTGGCAAAGAAGCAAAAGTTAGCCAGGACAGGGAGACCATTAGTCACATTCATGGCTTGGACAGTGTGCATGTTTTTGTTTGTGTTCATATATAATTATGCATTGATCTTGTGTTTGTCTTAATCAATCAAGGTAATATGGTGACCTTCTCTGTGAAATTGTTCATTTTAAGAAAACATCCCAGCACAGCAGAGAGTGCCAGGCCAGGTCTCTTCTGGAAAGGTCTTCTTTTTTCTTTCTCAAAAAAAAAAAAATTGCTTCATTGGGAAGGGTCTTAAATCCCTCCTCAAGTGATATGTTTGGGAAATTAAAGAAGTTGCCAAAATTATCACTTACCATCTTTCAATTATGTATGTATTTTTAAAAACTTTTGTAAAAATATTCTTTGGATGATGTATATAGAAAAAACATTTAAAACATTAATTGCAAAAGCAAATTCTAGTAATATAGAAGTATTTGCAGGTTACAAAAATGCTAACAGCTTTATTGAAATATAATTGACATACAACAAACTGTACACATTTAAATGTCACACTGTATAAGTTTTGATATATGTGTACACCTATGAAATTGTCTTCCCCACAAAAAAAAAGTTTCCTGTGCCAACTTATTTCCACCCCTTTGGTCACAGTGCTATATTCCCTCCCCACCTACCCCTCATCTCCAGCTCACAAAGACCATTTGTAGCCGATGTGCCCCAAGGAAATGTATCTACAACGTCAACTTCAGTTCTCAACTGCTTCCAAACCCTGTTATCATAACTGGGAAAAGTCTGCATCTCATCAACAACGGCTCTTGGAGCTATAGTAAGGCTTGATTTCCACCTTTAGAAGGAGAGAGCTTAACTGTTAATATGCCTCATCCCTTGGTGTTTAACTATACTATTTTAGTTCTCCTTCTGGATTGTCCAGTAAACTTGGAGAAGTCTGAATCTGCAAGAAGGATGAAAAATGGGTCCAGCTGGAGCACTGGAGAAAACAAGCCAGATGTAAGAATGTTGAAAATAACACAGCATGCCATAGTCTACAGAAGCCACCAGCAATTGAAACCAGCAAGCTTCACTGTGTCTCTTGAGAGATGGCAGAATTAACATCCATGAGATCACCACCCCATCACCTTAAGTTAAGGAAAGAAATTCCTCAACCTTGTGAGAAGTGCATTGTTTGTGGACAAAGGATATTTTCTCCCTTTTCCAAGGAGCAAAAGAGATAATATTCCTCCTCTAATCCAAGGGACATAGGGAAGGGACTTGAAGAAAAAAATGCTCATATATATTGGAGTTTTCTTCATGAAGAGAGGACTAGAATTTCATTCCTTATTGGGATGTCTGCTCATGCAGTGAAGTTACTAAATTCCCTCTACCACGTGTAGCACAGGCAGAAAGGAACATGGGTCAGTTGTTTCGGTGGGGAACTGGCAGATGTAAAGAGAGTCAGGACCGTACTCTTAACTTCCCAGCTTCTAGCTCTCTCTTAGCTTCCAGGGACTATGGAATTAACATGGGCCCATCATGTCTACATGGAAGACAGAATACTAAGACTACACTGCATAGCAAACAAGGAGGTACATGTATCACAGCAGGTGTCATGATGTCACTGCTTGCTTGGAGTTCAGTAAGGTGAGGTGGTCCATCTCCTAAGGATTCCTAGGAAATTTCCATGGGAACAACCCACTCAGGAGTGGAGCACATTGGTGCTATCTCCATTTCATGCCCAAACAAAATAAATTACAACAGCAGTTAAAGTCAAACAGAAGAGACGTTTATAATTTTCTCCCTCTGTCTTCCAGAGCAAAACACCAGACCCACTAGTTCCAAAGAGACAATACGATCTGGGGAAGGGGGATGAGAAGCATAGAAGCAGTTTGCAGAAAGCTCTGTTCTAAGAGTAGAACTATTTTTGAAGAGTATAAATAGTGAAGTAATATGTAAGAAGCTGGAATTGAGGCAACATGGGTTGGTCACACTAGTTACTACCAGGAGAGTCTTTCATGACCCCAGAGGCTAAAGGCACACTCTTGACCCTAGTGGAGCATATATGCTGCCTGGTACTTGGCAGTCTCTGCAAGCTGGAACCATCTCTCCTGTTTTCCTCTTGCAGACCAGTCAATTTGACATTCCCTATTGTTTTTGGAAGTTTTCTTTCTTCAAAAAATTTTAAGATTTTTTTTAAAGCAGTATTAGATCCACAGCAAAATTAGCAGGAAGGTACAGAGTTCCCATATGCTCCACTACCCCCACCCAAGCATGGCTCCTCCATTATCAACATCTTGCACAAGAGTGATACATTTGTTACAATTAATCATCCCACATTGACACATTACCACCCAAAGTCCATAGTTTACATTAAAGTTCACTCTTGTACAAAATAGGTTTATAAAAATGAATAATGATGTGCAGCCATCATTATAGTATCACACAGCGTATTCTCGCTGCCCTTAAAAATCCTTTGCACTCCGCCTCTTCATTGCTCCCTGTCCAACCCCTGGCAACCACTGATCTCTTTACTGTCTCCATAGTTTTGCCTTTTTGAGGATGTCATATAGTTGGAATCGTATAGCATGTAGACTTGTCAGATTGACTTCTTTCACTTAGTAATATGCATTTAAGTTTCCTTTATGTCTTTTCATGGCTTGATAGCTCGTTAACGTTTAGCACTGAATAATACTTCACTGTCTGGATGTGCCATAGTGTATTTATCCTTTCACTTAGTGAAGGACATCTTGGTTGCTTCCAAGTTTTGGCAATTATGAATAAACTGCTATAAACATCTGTGTGCAGGTTTTTTTGTGGACATAAGTCCTCATCTCCTTTGGCTTAATACCAAGGGAAAGGATTGCTGGATTGTACTGGTAAGGCTATGTTCAGTTTTGTAAGAAACTGTCAAACTGTCTTTTAAAGTGGCTGTAAAATTTTGCTTTCCCACCAGCAATGAATGAAAGTTTTTGTTACTCCATATCTTTGCCATCATTTGGTGTTGTCAGTGTTCTGGATTTTAACCATTTTAGTAAGTTTACAGTGATATCTCATTGTCATTTTAATTTGCATTTCCCTGATGACACAGGTGTGGAGCATGTTTTCATAAGCTTATTTGCCATCTTTGGTGATATGTTTGTGAAGATCTTTAGCCAATTTTTTTTAGTTGGGTTTTTTATTTTCTTATTGTTCAGTTTAAGTGTTGCTTACATATTCTAGATAACAGGGTTTTTAAATCAGATATATCTTTTGCAAATATTATTTCCAAATCTGTATCTTCACTTTTCATTCTCTTGATAGTGTCTTTTCGCAAAACAGAAATTTTTAATTTTATTCATGAATATTTTTGTGTCATAGAACCCTCTGCATATATAAATGTGCTAGAACTTTTGCTTAGTTAAATGTTCCTGCATACAAATGTATCTTTGGATAAAATTTTAGCTGTGATTCACAGACCTCTTGCAAACTGTCTTAGTCAGTTTGGACTGCAATAACAAATCTCCATAGACAGAGTAGCTTAAACAACAAATATTTCTTTCTCACAGTTCTGGAGCCTGGGACATCCAAAATCAAGGTGCCCACCAATTCAGTGTCTGTTGAGGCCTTGCTTCCTGGTTTGCAAATGGCCATCTTTTTGCTGTGTCCTCACATGGAAGAAAGCAGAGAAAGGAAGAAAGCTTAGTTGTGTCTCCTCTTACAAGGGAGCTAAGCCTATTATGAGGCCTCCATCATTGTGATCTATTATAATTACCTCCCAAATTCCCCATCTCCTAAAACTATCCCATTGGGAGTTAGAGTTTCAACCTATGAGTTTAGGGGAGAGGGAAATATAAATATATTGTCCATAGCAAAGGACAGTATATAATATTTAGGAATTCTCAGATCCCAGATTGTGAAGATCAGATCTATCCCTTTCCTTGGATGCTCCATACACATGCAGTTACTTCTGTCACTGTGGCGAGAGGTGGAGTATGAAGATGACTGATCTGTTTCTCATATCATGATCTGCACAAAAGCAGTCCCTCTTCTAGAACATTGTGCCCAGCTCTCTATACCTATCTCCTACTACTTCCTCAGGATTCTGTTCAGCATCTTGACTATCAGAAGTCTTTCAAGATGAGTTAGCTGCCTTTCTTATTTGCTTTCAGAGCAACCTGGGTAGACATTGATCAGGGTACTTTTTATTTTTTTATTTTTATTTTTTTTTATTTCATCATATTATGGGGATACAGATGTTTAGGTTACATATGTTGTCCTTGCCCCACCTCTCCCCCAAGTCAGAGCTTCAAGTGTGTCCATCCCTTGGATGGTGCGCATTGCACTTGTTATGTATGCATACCCATCCCTTCCTCCCCACTCCTGTCTACCCGACACCCAATAAATGTTATTCTTATATGTGTACTTATGTATTGATTAGGGTACTTTTTATAATGTAAGTTCCCTAACCTATAAGGATCATGCGGTCAGAATCCTGTTTGTCCCAGTATAGAGTGTTCACATTCTCTCAGATCTCTCGCTATTGCCATTTTCTGCTTAGCAGTTCTATGCCCTTCCTGCCTTGCTTCTGGTGGTCTGTACTCTCACTGTTCTCTGCCTGTTTAATTACCACCTATATTGCCACAGGATCTCCTACATCCTGCATCTTTTTCATTCTGTAGCCCAGCTAGGCTTCATCTTCTCACACAGAGGGGATTTCGTACCACCTGACCCAAGACCTCTAAAGTAACCACACTTTGGGGGGATGATGCAGACATATGGTACTGTGGACATTTTCTGATTGCCTTCCCAGCATCTTTTCCCTCTTTATATCATCAGGTATACTACGATTATTTTTGAGAAGTTATCATCCCTCTCCTATTATCAGAAGTGCATTTTGAGTGGAATTCTCATTTCTCCTGGCTTTAAGAATGGACCCTTACTGGTTTAAACCAATTTCACATATCTCATTCCTTTAAGCCCAGGTGGTCACCTGACCCAGTATGAGACAAAGCATAAATAATAATTCCATGCCTTTTGGGGGAACTGTGGGGAAATAGCCTCTATTTTCCTCTAGATGCTATAATGTATTGTAGAAAAGCTAGAATTGCTATAGCCATTTTGTTACCTCATAGAAAGAAACCAGAGCTTTGAGGGGGCCACTATAGCTGGGATTAAAGATGTAACTAGATCTGGTTTCCTCAGAAATAAGACCTACCTTTTTTGCCCACATTGGAAAAATATACTGTATTATTTAGTACTATTTGAGGTATTTTTATTCTTTTTGTATTATCTTTGACTTTTATAATCAAAACAATACAAATTCAAAGAATTGGATCACAATGAAGATTTTATATCTCACCTAAATAATAGGTCTTTAGGTTTCAGATCTCAGAGAAAATGATACTAAGAAGAAAAATTACAGTAATAGATACTTAGAGGAGGAACATGAGAAAAATTATGATAAAAATAGATTTCAATAAATCTGGACTATTTTTGAATGAGACACCAACATAAAGAATAGTTAAGCAATTTGATTCCCAGTATAGGAAATGTGAGTAAATGGGAAATCAGAGAAATAAATCAAGTCTTATAATTGCATGAAACTGAATAACTACAACTGTATTACTATTACCTTGTTAATGTGTACATTTTTTAGGATTCCAGTTGAAGTAATGGAAGCCAAGAAGGAGATTTATTTAATGGACACTGGAATATTCAAGAGAATTCAAGAATGGGTATGCAGCTCAGTCTCAGGAACATATTAGGATTTTGCTCTGTTATTCTTTTTATCTCTTTGCATGCCTGCTCTCTTTTCTTTCTCTGGGTAGAATAGTGTCCTCTGTCTCTCCCTTATGCCCTGTTCTAAATCCTTGGGAAGGGGATTCTAATTGACCCAGCTTAGGTCTAGGGCTTAATCTTGGTCAATTAACTGATGCTGTGGAATGGAATCATAGTTTATGAATAACACAAAATTCAAGGAGTTGGAGTTATGGCACTTACCTGAAAAAGGAGAGAGTAAATCTAACTTAATCAGTGTCACTGAGATTGGATAAGAGAACCATGGACTGTAGTTCTACATTGTTATGGGACTGTTTCTCTGTCTCTATACTATGATATCTAATTCTTGGCTCTCACATCCTCTTCTACTATGCAGCCTTCCAATCTTGTTGCTCTAGTAAAAGAAGTAATATATACGAAGGTTTTCATTTTGTCTATGTTTGTCTGGTTTAATGCTGAGATGCAAGTTCAGAGTCAACACTCTAGGATGTGGCATATAAGCCTTTCTAACAGAGGAATTATTTATTGACAACAATGACAGAGGAGCACAAACCTCCTTATCCCTAAACCTGTTAGATATTAATAGACCTCAGTTTTATATAGCTCATTTTCCCAAATCTTAACATTTATATTTCACACCATAGCATTCTCCTATTAAACAAGGAATATTTTATTAAATGTATATTATATATAGCACCAAAGCTTTAAAAATGATCTTCTTTTTTTCATTTTCTACTGGCTTTCCTCTTAATCCCAAACTCAACTTCTTGTTATGTTCCCCCATTTATGACACTTATTCAGAATATTTAGTGCACAGTCCACATGAGAGCCTAAGGTGGAGATTTCTCCCTTCCTTCCTTCTAGATGGTGAAGTTTTAAGTCCAATTTAGTTGACTTGATTTCATTCTTCCACACAACTTTGCTGTTTTTCATTCTGCTGCTCAAAAATGAAAACGATACAATTTGTTGCCAAACTAAATCTTCATAAACTGTTTGTTCAAGCCCCAGCAATTCTTAATGGTCAAATCATAAACACCAGAAAATAAGAGTTTAAAATAGAAATGCTGACAAGCCCTTAACTACAACACATTGAGTGATGCTGCCATAATGCACTATATTAGATGTACTCCTTAGAGCTTATTGCCAGTGGTGAGTCTATAAATTTTTGAATTAAACCTCTAATGCTCACAGCTTACACTCTTAAATTAGATTTCCTACTTCATGCTTTCCTTAGAGAAATCTGAGCTGCAGCTGCTGTTATACATAGGCAAATAATAATAGAATAAACTAAACTGCTTATACCAGGTCTGAAATACATTTCTAGTATGTTGCTACTACAGAAAACGATGTGTTCAGCTTACCAAATATGTCATTGGGCATTTCATATTAAACAACTGTGCTTAACAGCATCCTCTGAAATAGAAAGTAGATGATTTAGAAATTTTACAAAGTAATCATTTGTTTTAAAATATTTTGTTGAATATTTTTAATACATTCTGATTTTCCCACTTGTTAAGATGTGAAATAATAAGGCCAACTTTGCCACTTTGTATTCATGTTGGTAACAATTTTTACCCATAAATGTTTTAGAATCAATTTGGTTTTAGAATCCATACAACTCTTTTCTAAGACAGAGTCATTTGGAAGATGTGACTTTTATTTATTGGCTCTTGACATGTTAATAGGTAATCTTTGTTAAGTTAAATGAAGATGGTTAGCTCACATTATTGCTAAGGCATTCCGAATGTGATGATCAGAGAGTATGAACAACATGACGAATGTCCTTCCTAAACTCTGTAAGCAAGATTTATTAAGTTTTCAATTTTCATATGTTTTATAACTTTAACTAGAATTTCATCTTGAAACTCATCTACTATGGACTTCAGAAAAATCAAGAATGAACTGCATGGAAAACCATCATTAAATTATTTCTAAATATCTCTCAGAGACGCATTTGCTTTTTATTTTTTTTTTTTTTGTCTTTTTTTATTGTGATCTTAAGCAAGTTGTCAATAATCAAAACAAATAATGTTGAACACATTCAAGATGCATATAGAAAAGCATAATGCTTGAATATTTGGAGAAAAAAATTAAAGATTTTATGGTCTAGAGATTTTAGGAAAATGAAAAGAAAACTTACTTGCTTCAGTCATGTCAGCTTTTTCCATACCAATAAAATAGAAAAAGTATTTCTACCTTGTCTCGTTTACTTTCAAGTATAGACTTTCAAATAAAAGTCTTTGGAATGAAAAGACTTTCAAATAAAGACTCGACATGAAATGGGAATGAACCAAATTGAGTAAGAAATCACCATATCAGATAATAATTTTGTTTCTTTAAATTAACTTCTTTTTAGCAGGCTCTCAGACACTAAAACAACTCTTACTAAATATGTTAGGGTAATTTTTTTGAATCATAGTAACGTTTATGTGGCAGCAGATGCCCAAATAAAGATGCGATATTCAGAGGCAACATTCTCTGTTAGGATATGTCACTGAGATCTAAAGTTTATGCACAAACTTAAAACCTACGTAGTGTTAAAGCCAAAATGCCATCATCAAGCGTACCCTCTGGAGAAGATACCACAGTGTTAGAGAAGATGCCTCTTTCTTGAACTGTTTGTTCATTGAATTTAATGGGAAAGTTTTAGAGACAGTATTAGATGTAGAGTCATTGAAGGGCCGCCCATGTGTGGAATAGTTAGTTAAATTGCTGTAGATCTCGCACATTTCCTTTTGTAATTTAACCTTTCTCTTCCTGGTTGGAGATAATGTGATTAGGCTGGATCCTTAAATAGAGAAGCAAATTGAAACATTATCACCCAAACTAATCTTTTTGTCATTTCAACTTCTCAATGAAGCTTAAAATGTACTGCATAGAGTTAAAGTATATCACTTTTCCCTCTTTTCATATATTTTTTAGGACAATGGATGTACTGTAATGGTCTTGGAATCTATTCCCATAAGTTATTAACTAATAGACACTTACTGATTTAGCTAAAGTCTCAGTTGCATGCAATTTCTTGGATTTTATCTTTGTGAAATTCCTCCCATGGCTAGAAAATGCTCAGTCTCTTTAAAAAGTCTGAATACTAAAAAAACAGGTGGGTTATTCTGTCCCTACTTATATTTCCTTGAAGCAAAGGGAGCTGGACTGGGTAAAAGGGTACATGTTCATCTCTGATATCCTTTTAGAAGGCTGCTTTAATGATCCTGTTATCCTCTCTTTATAAATGTTAAAGCACCGGTAATATGCCCAAAATGAAAGGGAAAAAATCCTTATATATAGATATTCCTTATATGTAGGCTCAGGCCTCTTCGGCTTTCTTTTCATATTTTGTTCCTAATCTAATCCATCTATTCTTCCAACCCAGAGTTCAGCAAATGTTTTCTATAAAATGCAAGATAAATATTATAGGTTGTGTGGGCCAGAAGATCTCTGTTGCAACTATTCAACTCTGCCATTGTAGCATAACAGCCACTGACAATACTTAAAGGAATGAGTATAGCTATGTGCCAGTAAAAGTTCATTTACAAAAATCGGGTGGCAGGCTGCTGCAGCTGGCTCTTCTCTGCTCTAGTTCATAACTTTAACCATCATTTCTAAAAATATGTATGGCTTCTTCTTTCTCACCTCTAGGGCCATATTTCAATCTCAATAAACATTACTCTTGGATGTGCCCTATATTACAATATACTCCACATGTGTTAACACATTTTGATCCTAATCCTCTAGTGTTTATTATAAAATCACTTCACTTTTAACCAGTCTGAGGAGAACCCACTTTAAGATTTCTGAAGGAGAGCAAAAAATTGTGTGATGCCAGAGGCCACTCAATGGGCCTTAGAAAGGGAAATTTTGCAAACATTCATATGTTAGTGATACCCAGCCAGGCTCCTTTGCCTCAGCACATTTTTCTATTCCTCCCATGTGCCTCTATGTAACTATTGCCATTCCCCAGATGTGAGATGTGCTTGCAGCCTTTCCTGCCCCTTACTCATCCTGAAATGATTTTCATCATCTGCCTCACTCTCCATCTCTAAGCGTGGAAACCACCTACCTTTATTAGTACATAAGTTCCATGAGGGTCTTTATCTCTCATGTTCACTACTCTATCTGCAGTGCAAAATCAGTGCCTGGCATACATTATCTGTCCATAATCATAATTCAATAAAAATGTATGAAAAGAATTTCAAATAAATAATGACAATACTTACAAAAATTATTATAAATATTATGTTCCAGGCCCCTTTCTAAGTCCCATAAATACAAGTCATTTAATCCTCATAAAGATTATGTAAGGTGGGTATTATCATCCCTATATCATAAATGAAGAAATTTAAAGAGATTAGGCAATTTGCACAGAGCAACTAAATGATAGAGGATTTTAACTCTGCAGCCCACTTCAGGGCCTCATCCCCATTATGCTCTCTCTGCTTCCATGCACCTAACTCAAAACTTCTATATCTTTATTCCCAGGTATGTTTTCCCCTTACTATTCCAACAATATTTATTCTTCAGTATGTTTGTTCATCAGTCAGAATTACTAGTTGCAAATAAAAGAAGCCACACTCTGGTTAATGTAAAGCGAAAAAGAAAGTATAGAAAAGATGGCAGTATTTCACAGAATGCATGCAAAGCCTTAACAAACAGATTTGGAAAACTGGCAAGACCTGAAATAGACTAAGGAATAAGAACTCCAGCCAAAATCATCCCAAGGAATAGTGGGTAGGCATCCCTGCTGCCCCTGCTGATGCTCCACTACGGCTGGTCCTGGACATGGAGGTACAACCATCACAACTGTCACCGCAGCACAGGCTGCTTCTGCCGCTTTCTCCAGAATGAATTCTAAGCTCTTCCTTGCTTCCTTGCATTACTTGCCCCAGTTCCAATGCCATGGATAGGAGTATCCAAGCATTTTAGCTAATGTTCTTGCTCTGGCACTCAGGACCTGAGAGAGTGAGTATTGGTTAGGGTCTTACTTCCCAGCTGTCCTGGAACTTCTCCCAAATATACAGGGTGTCTGGAGGCCAGGCAGAAAACATAACCAATGGCCACTTTAGTGGCATGTTCTCCACTAAAGTGAAGTCTCACTAAGGGGAGGTACCAGAGATTTTCAAGCCAACATCCTGCGGAGCCCTCATTTTTATGTTACTGATTCAGAAGCACTCAGCCTACTTTAATTTCCCTTTTACTTCTATTTTCTTTCTCCCCCCCCCATCTTGGGCTATCCCTCTTCTCAATAGATTATCAGTGGAGAAGAGCACAGATGTATCCTTTCCAGCCACTAAATCATTTCTAATTCCTTTCTTGTTTTAGTATTTTAAAATTATCAATCTGAAAAAAACAAAAAATGGCAAAAATTAGGAAGTCGGTAATTTACAATGGATCAATGAGTCTTATAAAGTTCTTGTTGGCACAGTTTCCAATCTAAGTGCCTGATTTCCTGACCAGATCATATCCAGAAACCTCATTACATGATGCAGAAAAGCAATCATATGATTTGTGCTTTAACCCAGAATGTATTTCCACTTTTAAAACATTGTAGATGTCAGCTGCTGTTGGTAGCAATTGACCAATCTTTTTTGAGACATTTATACTATCCCCTGGAGTCTAAGACCCACCCTGTTTGTCCTGATTGAGAAGAATGTCCTCTCATCTGGGTCTCTTCTGCTTCAGTCCTTCTTCTGTGGATCTGCTATAATATCCATTATACTCTTTGGAAAACAATTGGGTTTAAACTATGCCCTTTACACTTTAGCTGTCACACACTGTTAGCTCTCAGTGAATGTCGGCATCTTTATGCCTAAGGTTTTTTATCTTCTCATACTAATAGCTGCATGGCCTACCAAAAGACTGACTGCTCTAGTTTTTCCCTTACCTGTTTTTCTGGACAGTGCTTTCTTAATTCAGAGATCCTCATTTCCTATCCACCTATCATCCGGTTTCTATTGCCCATGAAAATTATTTTAGTTCGGTCTATTAGCAAAGTGAAATAATTTGTATACCTTGAGAGGAAGAGCCCTCCACAGTTATTCACTAGGTCTATATATACCCTAGGGTTTTCTGAAATGGCTCTCATTCAGATGTCTCATTTATCTAGTATAGCCTAGGATTCATTTCTGTGTTTTACAGTTGCAATTTTTACATGGTCAAAATAATGCATCATTATTTTGCCTCATAATTTTCACCAATGAGAGAGATACGGTCAATTCAGGGTAACAGTCTCTATCACCTAGCACTTTGCTATTTCAAATTATAGGTACTCAGTAAATATTTAATTTAAATTGAAGCAAGAAGACCATAGACCTGCCACATGTGGGACCTTCAGGTTATTTACATATGAGCCTTAGTGGGCTTTATCTTGGGGATGCAAGGATGGTTCAACATATGTAAATCCACAAATGTGATCCACCACATAAACAGAAGCAAAAACAAAGACCGTATGATCATCTCTAATGCAAAAAATGGCATTTGACAAAATCCAGCACCCATTTATGACAAGAACTCTTAACAAAATAGGAATAGATACCTCAAAATTATAAAAGCCATAAATGACAAACCCATAGCCAATGTCACTTATAGCTAGAAATAGACAAGGTCGCCTACTGTCAACACTTTTATTCAACATAGTGCAGGAAGTCCTAGCCAGAGCAATCAGGCAAGAGAAAGAAATCAAGGCAATCTAAATGGGGAGAGAAAAAGTCAAACTATAGACCTTTGCTGGTGATATGATCATATGTCTAGAAAACCCCAAAGATTCTTCCAAGAGCCTCCTGGAATTGATAAATAAGTTCAGCAAAGTCTCAGGTTACAAAATCAACATAAACAAATAAGTCGTATTTCTATACACTAACAACAGTCAAGCTGAGAACCAAATCAAAAAATCAATATCTTTCACAGTAGCAGCAAAGAAAATAAAATACCTAGGAATATATTTAACCAAGAAGATGAAAGGCCACTATAAAGAGAACTATGAATCACTGAGGAAGAAAATCTCAGAGGATATAAACAAATGGGAAAACATATCATGCTCATGGATCGGCAGAATCAACATTGTTAAAATGTCTATACTACCCAGCATGATTTACAGATTCAATGCAATCCCCATTAAAATACCAACGTCATTTTTCACAGATCTAGAAAAAATAATTATATGCTTTGTATGGAACCAGAGAAGACCCCAAATAGCCAAAGCAACCATATTCAAAAGGAATAAATCAGGAGGCATCACTTTATCAGACTCCTAAGTGAAGTATCTAAAGAATGGAAAAACAAACACCACATGTACTCACTATTAAATTGGAATTCATAGATCAGCACTTACATGCACACGTGGAAGTAAAACTCAGTGGAAATCAAGCAGGTGTAGAGGGAGGAGGGGAGGGGTGAAATCATACCTCACGAGTATGATATACACTATCTGGGTGATGGGAACACTTAAATTTTGACTTAAAATGTAACCAAATCATTTGTAGCCCTATGATATTCTGGAAAAACAAAACAAAACACAGAGCTTTACTTTTAAATGGTTCTTGCCTAATCTTAGACCATCCTCATCTAAAAAAAAATTCAGAAAGTCATGTTTGGCTCCGACGATTGAGAAGAACTTCCTACTTGGTAGATACACACTGCACATTTTAGTTAGAGAAACAGTTACACATCTGCCAGCTTTTTTTAAACTTACAATTTATTAAATCAACATTACTCTCTTTAATTAAGAACTGTGTTCCATTTGCTTAACTGAATGAATGCTTTAAGAAAATTTTTCTTAGCAGCCTAGCTTACAAACACATGACAAAGAATTATCTCCATCTCCCCCTAAACTCAAAATCAACTGCTAGAATAAAATATATTTGCAAGTGTTTTTTTCTCATGATTTTCATGGTGGTAATTCTTTATCATTCTTTCAGCTGAAGCATATAGAGCACCATCTTAAAGTTTAACCAATAAAACAAAGATATTAATACACTTAACTGAAATCAATAGAGAAAAATGTAAAGTGAGAAAAATAGGTCACCCATGTTGTTTCATAATTATGCTATGGATTTTTCTTCCAATAGATTATCAACACATCTTGCAAAAATGTAAATTATCCATGGAGGATTTACAGATGATCAGTGATGACATTAATATATAGCTCAGCTGAAATGCATTATGCTAAAACAGGAACCCAGTTCCCAAAGGTTAAAAATCTAATCAATAATGTGCTGAAAGAAAATTTATTAGAGAGGATCTGCAGTGATTTTATGGAGAATAAAGGAGGCAAATATTAAACAAGGCAGCTAAAATTAATGTTTGATTTCTGATCTGTGAAAGCATTACATTTGTATTAGTGAAACTCCATACCATTATCTAAATACTTGTTTTTGTTTGCCAAATTAAGTCAAACCAGAACAACACAGTTGTTAAGCAGTAATCTGGTATGTATAACTTGCATATACAATAATTGGAAAAATTCAATCCACAAAGTCAGAATTAGACAGAGTTTCTGCTTTTCGTTACTCAAAACACATTATGGTGACGCCCTCAAGAGGAAACTCTTTAGGACCTAATTCAACAGAATTTCCAAGCTCTTTATCTTTATTCCCTGATTCTCAGGGCACAGTTCTCATTCAGGTTCACATACCTAGAATTTTAGGACTCCAGCCTTTGACAGAGCATAAGGCATAAATCCAGGTATAGAAAACCAAGCAAATGGGATTGTTATTTATCTCTTGTATATTAACCAACTAAAGGAAGTTTATGGAAATTGGGAACATTCATACATATTTTTTCCTCACCAAATTCATGAATTCTGAAAGACTTCCAAAATATAAATTTTTTCCAACACATTTTATTACAACACACATAAAATACATCAATCCTTATTTTCCTAGTACCGTATTAGTTTACATTGTTAAAATGTCTATTTGGTAACACTTCTGCCTTTATTCTTACAGTAACAGTAGTTAATAACAATGACTCCAAGACCAAGAGAATTGTATCAAAGAGAAGTCAAATTATTGTTGTTATCCACTTAGAGCTGTGTTTTTATTGCATTCTAATTCTTTTGAAATTTATAATTTTATACTGGTATGATATACTAACTCTTTCTCTTGACGAGAATATTTGCTTTTTATAAACTCCATTTCATTAACTTCACAGACAGCAATGTGTTTGCTTTTACAACATTTTGCCTAATATAGCCATAGAAAGTGTTGAATCTCCGGTCTCAGTGTTGTGTCTCACAGGTTTATGCTACACTTGCCTCACTGATGAGAAAAATAAAACGAATAAAATAGAGGTTCCATAGCAGCTGGAGCTCGGGGTACTCATTTTCAGTTGAGAGCTGATAATTAGGCTGCATCCATTCAAGCCCATAACTAAAGGTAAGATAGTTCAGCCACAGACAAAACTGTTCTGAAGCAATTTCATTTCTAATTATGGGTCCTGATAGAATATGTGTGTACCTAATGTATAATGGAATGTAACCTCCTGGGAAATAAGAGAACCAAGATATTAAAATCACATTTTTAAGTTAGAAGTTAGAAATAACTCCTGTTTGAAAATATGTTTCATAAATATTAAAGAGTAATTTGTAAAAAGATAAAAATCTACAAGAGGAAAGTAACTATTTTTCCAAGATTCTGTCTGGGATGGAGATAGTAGATGCTGATATACATGTAGCTGTGGATATGGAGATACAGAGGCACGTGTCACAGAGATAGCAAAGGGGATAGAGGCAGAAGTGGAGACCGAGGTGGAAAGAGAGAAATTTGTATTCAAAGATTTCTGAAAACATTCATATATTCTGTCCTAAATTCTCCCATTTAGCTGTCAAGTGGAAATAAGTACTTTGAAAGTATCATTAAATTTATCAGGTCACTGAAGTAATAAATTTCAAAGCCATGAATTAATTCACTCTTTCAAAAATAGTGAAATTATGCCATGGAAAAAGCTTATAGACTTATGTGAAACTGGCTTAGTCCATTTACCATTGGATCAGCATGTGGTGTAAAAAATTCATATTGACCTAAATTATATGTATTTAATGTTTTGAAAGCTTAATGGGACAAATAGTAGTCTATCTTAGAAATTTCCCTGGATTTCTGAAACTTTTCTCTCTTTTCATATGCATGTAATATAATTCCAAGTAAACCAAATAAGTAGAATTGTAAATGCATAATTTACAATTTGGCTCTAATTTGAGACACAGATAGTTAGATTTTAAGCCCAGTTGCAGAAACACAGTGTGGTTGGAATTGGGTTATGGAGGGCTTGATCACAGGGCCCTCCACTCTGACACTAGACACAAAATTGACTCTGTTTCTCAAGAAATGAATTTACAGTTTTACTTCTTATTCAATAGTCTAACCCCTTGAATGCATTCAAAATTTCCTTACATTCAATTCAGGTTCTCGTGTTCTCTAAAATGGAATGTGATTGTAGTTATTAGAGAAATACCACCACTACAAAATTTGCCCCGCTGATCAATTTGCATATCAGTGCCATTTAATATATGAAATATCTTCTGAACTCATTTGAGGGTTTCTAAAATGTATCTGTATGCCTGAATCAAAATGTGATTCAGTTGTGCTCAGTTTACAAGGGCTGCATAACATGGTTGCATTTCTAAAGAAAATGTTTGTTGCATGATTTAAAAAGCTCATTGTAACATTTCACAAATTCTTGAGAGTCAGAGAAACATTATTCCTGTGAGATGTTCCATGAGGGAAAAAAATGTTCAATGTGCAAATATATTTTGAAAACCCTCTGGGCTCATTTTCCTCACTAGAGAACCAAAAAATAAGTTGGAATAATAAAGGCTCTGAGGAATTCCTGATCAAGAGAAAGCTGTTTATAATTGTTAACTTTTGTTTAACTCGGCATTCCTTAAAAGCTTATTTGACTATAAAGCTAAGAAAAGCCTGTCAGGGTAACATATTTTCACACACAAAAAACTATTTATCTGACGAACACACTTTCAAAATGCTGGCTTATTGAAATGTATTGGTTTTACTACATACAAGGTAAAAGCTAATAGTTAATTGCAACTTTTTAATGCTTAAATCCAATTTCACATCTTGTAATCTTTGACACCAGTCTGTAACCTGGGGTCCCTGGGCTGTAATGGATTTAATAAACTCTTGAAAATTGTATGTAAATATGTGGATATATATTGACATTACAATAGGGAGAGAAAAAATGACCTTTGTCATATTTTAAAGGGTTCATAATTTAAACATTGGGTATCCTTAATCTAGTAATGCTAAAAAATCTATTTTAAAAATGAGAATTTAAAAAATACATTAATAAATACATTATGTGCTTATGAGTGGAAACAGTGGTGTATAGAGTCAAGTATATCCTTGAATAGGTAATATAAACAGAAAATAAGTTTCACATCAGTAGTACATCTGTATTGTGGAAAACAGCCGCAATTGCACCTGCTTCTCAGCTTCTGATATCACCTCAGTTTATGCTTCAGAATAACCCTAACATCTTCTTTAAATCACTCTTGTTTTCCTGCTGTGACTAATTCTCTTCCACCATGTTACACAGAAAAATACACTTTCTATCTTTATTACTGCAGTGTTCAAGGACGTGCCTCCCTTCAGAATCAACTTAAGAAGGATGACACTTGCCAGTTTATAAATGAATTAGGATTGTTCACAAACAGGGAATGAAGGTCCTGGCGCAGTGGCTCACGCCTGTAATCCTAGCACTCTGGGAGGCCGAGGCGGGAGGATTGTTTGAGCTCAGGAGTTCGAGACCAGCCTGAGCAAGAGCGAGACCCGGTCTCTACCAAAAATAGAAAGAAATTAATCGGACAACTAAAAATATATATATATAAAAAAAATTAGCCAGGCATGGTAGCGCATGCCTGTAGTCCCAGCTACTCAGAAGGCTGAGGCAGAAGGATTGCTTGAGCCCTGCAGTTGGAGGTTGCTGTGAACTAGCCTGATGCCATGGCACTCTAGCCTGGGCGACAGAGTGAGACTCTGTCTCAAAAAAAAAAAAAAAAGGCAATGAAAAAAGGTAATTTTTTACCATGGTAACAAATCTAAATGTCTGCAGTGCTTTATTTACTCTCATAAAAATTAATAAAAATGTGAAGTGTCCCCCCAAAATAAGATAATCATCTAAAAATGAAAACTACGATCTCTGTAGGTGGGTTCTCCATCCCACATAATTTAAAGAAATCTTATTCAAAGAACGGACAGAAAGACCCATGGCATTTCTTCATTTTTTCTTTTGGAACTCAATATCTAAAGCCAGGAATTGCTATCATGCCTTAGTTTTCCTTGGTTACACTGTGAAATGAGAATGTTAATCAATAATATCACCTTCGAATTTGGAGCTTTCAGAAATAAGGCATTTATAGTTTTGTAGAGATCAGGGGAAAGTTATTTGTCAAAAACCAGGGGATATGTTTGAGGCATATTTAGTTATTTGGTACTTGTGGGGATGGACGCTCTTGAAGCTTTGACTCAGGTGGGGCAAAGTCAATACATGTAACCTAAACATTCGTACCACTGTAATATGCTGAAATAACAAATAAATAAATTTCAAGTTCTTTTCTCCTTTGTCAGAAAGCAGCCAAATGCCTTTTGGGGTATAAATGTTAAGTAGTCCTAGTTGGGTTGCAATAAGCTGCCATGTTTCTGGAAAACAAGTGTATTCTTTTGAAATTTATTAATAACAAATATACAAATGAGGCAAGTGATTAAAAATGTTAATATGACTAGTAGGAAGATTAAAAGTGATTGCCTTAGTTATAAAGAAGGGATGAAACCTATCTTATCTAGGCCCCAAATAATAATGAGTCTAGGATAATAATAAATAATGAATATATACATAGTGAAATATGTGTTTTCTTAAACACAGTGGTTCAGATGCCCATGAAATTAAGACTTTATCATAACATGGCTTATACACACACAAACAATAGTTATGGTTTTTATTTAATCCAAAGACAGTATTTTAGCCACTTAAATCAAAATACGGTGACTTTCTAAATGTTAAATAACTGCTAATTCATAGCCCAATACCAAATTACAATCAATATTCAGAATTTTTGTACTAAGAATTGAGTGTGCAGTTAATGAGACTCTAATTCTTTTCCATTTTGTCAGCTCACTCTTGGAGTTACTTGGACATTTTTAAACATTCAAAGCATGTCATATCACAGCATTGTTATTCACCATGCAGTGTCATTATGAGAGAGTCCGAGATTGATAAGCTTAATGAAAATTATGTCTACTGGGCTTTAGGAGATAAACATAGTCCAGTGAGTCTAGGAATTCTGAGATTGGGACTGCATTTTAAGGTATGGTAAGCAAACATAGCAGAGTATGTATAAACTAACAGTCCTCTTCACACCACACACCTTGGTGCCAATGCTCAGATTTCAAATGTGAAAAGAACTAGGGAATTGCCAAAGAGCGAGAGGAAATATGGATTGGTTTATTAGTAGTTGCTAATGTTGTTTTATAAAATACAAAAGTATTTCTTTTTCCACATACAAAATACCGTATACACTAAATATTTAAAATCTGTAAAGTGTGCTTTTTTAAACATTATGATTTTTTTTTTTACTTTGTTTCTTCTACTGTTCCCTTTAGGATGAGAATCATGATTTGATGAAGATATTAGACACCTATATGAACAGTAGGTTTTGAGGAGGCTGGTAAATTCACTCCTTACTCTCATCTCAGTGTTTGAAATGCAATCATTAGAGACTTACTCCTTTATGTTTTGAATTAAGATCATTATTTGTCTACATTAATAACTCACTGTAAACAAATTTAGTGACCTGCCTTCTCTCATGACAATATGGGACTAGACATTTCAAAATGAGATACCAAAAAGAAACAAAATGCTACAGACCAGAAAAGGGGGGATCGAACTGGATATAAATTGTGTCCAATTTACAACTAACTATACCTAAGCTTTAGAAGAAATCTATTATGAAACACTTTCTATTTCAACAATACTGTACAAGCAGAGCAAGCAAACAATGATGAATTATATGAGCAATATAAAATGTATACATGCATAGAGTACATATGCATATGTATATACACATATATACACACATACATTTATACATATATGCACATATACTGTAACATAGATTAGTAAGGCAATATGAGAACAGCTATTAAGATGTTATGTGTGTGCATAAATAAAAGTGCTGATTCTTCTGAAAATTCAATTATGTACACATTTATTGATCACTGTGCAAGTCCTTTAGGTGTATAAAATCATGTCATATTTCAACTCATTCTAATATGAAATAAATGCTTTAGTATTATTTTGCTTTGCATTAATAAAAAGATAGGATCTCTATTTCTGAGATGTTGCTGAATAACATTATTCCAATCTCTATACCGAAGTAACATGACATATTTTATACCGGGATATTGAGATAGGGAAATGGCAGGCACTGCTTAACACAGTCAAAAGGTCCCTAACCACCCTGATCAAAAACAGAATGTGGGCGGGGCGCGGTAGCTCACTCCTGTAATCCTAGCACTCTGCGAGGCCGAGGCGGGCGGATTGTTTGAGCTCAGGAGTTCGAGACCAGCCTGAGCAAGAGCGAGACCCCATCTCTACTAAAAATAGAAAGAAATTAATCGGACAACTAAAAATATATAGAAAAAATTAGCCGGGCATGGTGGCACATGCCTGTAGTCCCAGCTACTCGGGAGGCTGAGGCAGAAGGATCACTTGAGCCCAGGAGTTTGAGGTTGCTGTGAGCTAGGCTGATGCCACAGCACTCTAGCCCGGGCAACAGAGTGAGACTGTGTCTCAAAAAAAAAAAAAAAAAAAAACAGAATGTGGTGACAGACCAAGTTAAGACCAGTTGGAACCAAGATAGCAAAGGAATTGGCCACTTCTTGACCTTGCAGTTCATTGTATCTGTTAGGTTAAAACTGCACTAAACTCCATACATTATCAGTTTAAATTCATGAACTAGGGTCTAAGGTGGAATTTCAGGCAGTTAGATTTTAGATCAGAATCAAGAACCAAAGGGATCAGGGGATAAATTTTACATATATTCCCTTATATCCTGAACATAATACTATGACACAAATATTGTATTTCCAATTTACAGATGTATAAAATTGTTATTAAGTAACTAAGACAAGATTTCAAACTATCTCTGAAATACTGAAATCCTAGCAGTATTTACTTTATCAGTTATGCTCAACAATTTTATAAAATTTAGATGGAATGGATCAAAAGATCCAAAGCCGATTTTTCTCCCCTACTCCTGCTTTCTTCCCAGGAAAAAACAGCTTGATGATAAAAAAGAATTGAAGATTAAAAAATTAAAAAACCCATTGAAGTAAACTTACAGCTAGCTACAAATATAAGTGGCTTATTAATGTTTCAAGATATAAATATTACCTTATATTAATATATACATATTTTATTAAATAACAGTATGCTATGATATAAAAATAATCTACTAAATTAATTACATTTCTTTAATAATACATTTCAAGTTATTAAATAGTATAAATGAATAGGTGGAAGATGACCAATGAAGCTGTGAATATGTTGGGAGAGTATGTATATATTTGCTTTAGTGATAGGAGCATGTATGATTCATCTTTGAACTTCGATACTCACATCTTAAATTCTATTGAAAAATTAGAGACCACAAATTCATAAATTCACTACAAATCGGTTCAGTAAACAATCCAAAACTAACTAAATTGATAAAGATGAAGTTAAAATTACAGCATTCCATAATTTTAAAGCAAGAACAACAGTGGTTGTAAATCACATCTACTCAAGGCACAAAATTACTGCAATAATGACAAAATGTATTTCCCCTTATATTCTTGGAGTTTTGATTCTTTTCTGTGTATATAAAGCAATAAGAGTTTTATAGTATCTTACAGTCAGACTGCACAACATAATAGAAATTTACAGTTCTCAGAGGATTCAAGCACTAATGAGAATAAATGAGTATAAAATTTAGTAAACTTTTAGTGACATGCTTTATACATCACTAGCAAGTTGGTTTTAGATACAAGGAAGTGCAAATTCAACCTGATTACCAAAGAGTTAGTAATCAGATGGAGAATTTAGCAGGGAATTGGGGGATTTGTTATACATAGGGGAAGGAAAGGCATCAATGTTAGTTGATGGGGAAAAAAAGGAATAGGGAGTGAGAATAATCACGGAGGAAAAGAAGTTAGAGTCTGTGAAATGTTTTGCATTTATTTGACCAGACAATGAATGGGACTTAATCAAAGTTTTGTTAATTTTCAGGAAAGATTAAAACTGTTCACATGGCTACTCCCAGCTGCTTAACAGAAATCGTTCTCCTCCTATAATATAGTAATAACACAATTATAATAATAGTTTTAATAAAACATAAAAATGACCTAAGCATTAACTGGAAGCTGAGCCTCCTTGTGTTCCTGCTAGATTCACTTCGAGTTAAGCATGGGGAGAGGTTTGGAGGGAGGTTGTGCCAATCCAACAGGCCAAAGATAGCAAAGAACTTTAATGGAGGTTGAAAGAATTGAAAAAGCATTTTCTCCACACCTTGATGTAAGAAATGCATACTACAATTTTTCAAACTTTTTTTGTTCAAGTAGTCTTTTTTACAAACATAATAAAAAGAGAAAAAAAATCATCCTCTATTCAAAGTTCTTTCATTTCTGATTGATGAAAGCCGATTAGTTAAGATTTTCTTCCACATATACAAGAATGTTAGATTTTTTTTTCCTTAACCACATGTAAGGTTATTCCTTATTTGCCTCTATTGCCAATTGAAACAGATTTGTTTTTTCTCAGTTCACTCAAGTAAGCCACATTCGCAGAAAAGTCATTTAAAACAAAATACTCGTTTCCACATAACTTTCACTATTCTGTGACTTATTGGTGCAATTTTGACTGTTATGTGTGTGAGAGGGGTGCAGGAGGTAAGGGCATAAACATAACACTTAGGAAAGCAAATAGCAAACTCCTGAACCAGTATCCTTATGAATTTATTTTTTAAGAAATTTACAAGTTTCTGTCAGCAAACAGTGGCCAATTTTCTATCTAGAAGATATATTAGAAATGACCTAGCTTTAAACCATTATTTTGCATGAAGAAACTGAAGCTGGGAAAGGAAATGTGATTTGCCCAAGCTCTCCTCCCTGGAGAAGTTGGAGCTTGAACACAAGTCTCCGGATGTTTGGACGGGTGCTTCTGCGGTAACATGGCTAATTTGAGCTTGGCTTTGTGGTGGCCCAGGAACGAATTGTACTTTCATCCTTTTAACCTTAGGGTTAGCTATAGTTAGAAAACTTGCTTGCTCCATTTACTTGATCTTAATTTTCCTTTGTGTTTCCATTTAGTTAAATTTATCAAGTAAGTCTTTTTATTGAAGTTTATTTTATAAAAAGAAGCATTATATACACATTTTAAAAATAAAATACTTGTAAACTCCCACATATATCTTTGCAATTTAAGATCTTATAGCAAGGATACAGTATCTTTCAACAGTTTTACATAAGCTTGCCTAGGATTAATTTAGAGTGGTGAATTCTAGATTGTTTTCTTTAATCAATAAATAAATAGCCTTTATTTACAAGATATCTATAACCTGAGTGAGGGTGTTTTTAAAAAAAAAAAAAAACTTGTACTTAACACCTACATAGTAGTTTGGAATACATTTAATATTTAGGATCTAATGCAAAAATATACTCAGTCTTAAATACATTTATTACATTTCTAAATTAAAGACAATATTGTAGATTTGTAAATTTATAAGTCTACATTTAATGTGCCACATTGGCTAAAAACCTATGACTTTTCATATACGAAAAAGTTGTAGCTGTCACTGGTAAGTGCCATAGAGAGAGAGAGACAGAGACAGAGAGAGAGAGAAATAAAACAGAACTCCACATTTTAAAATCAGCTCTATTTGCCAGTATAAATTGGGCATCCCTAATCCAAAAATTCAAAATCTAAAATGCCTCAGAATGTGAAACTTTTTGAGCACCAACATGATGCCACAAGTGGAAAATTTCACGCCTGATTGGTCACAGTTAAAATGCAGCCCAAACTTTCTTCATGCACGAAATTGTTTAAAATATTGTATAAAATTATCTTCAAGCTATGTGTATAAGGTGTATATGAAACATAAACAAATTTCGTGGTTAGACTTGGGTCCCATCCCTGTATCTCATTATGCATATCCAAATATTCCAAAAATGAAAATAAATCCAAAATTTGAAATAATTTCTGTCCTAAGAATTTCAGATTAGAGGTACTCAAGCTGCAACAGAAATAATGCCCTGAGTGTTTAGGACATAAGGATGCAATGAAAAGGGATCAGCTGCCTGAAATGAGAAGCCTGTGGTGTGATACATCCACCAAGGAATAACAAAGCAGAGTAATCTTTTAACCTGGCTGCCGAAACAGTACTTGGGAATATCCTCCACCTTGAGGGCTTGGGTGGCACAGGGAAGCAGAGCAGTACAACTTGACAAATTTAGAAAGAAGCAATAAAATCCACTGAAGCAGCTAAATTGTCTCTAAAAAAGACACTGGACACTACCTAAAATGAGGCTATAAAAAGGAAATCCTTTCCAAATCACCTTGCAGCAGTTTGAAGTAAACATTTTTTGTAAAGTTCCCCTCCATTGTCTTTACAAATTTCAGCACTACATTCTTCAGATCCTAAGGCTGGTATTTGGCTTTCTTAGTCTACATGCTCTTTTTTGCTTCTACACATAAATTTATTTCTAAGAAAGGTTATTTTGTGCTTTAGAACATTGACTTTCAGAGAGTGGAATATATTTTAAAATTTTGTATTGTGAATCACATTGTCAAATTGTGCATGCTTTTTTTCTATGGAAGAATTAAAAACTGGTACTTTGCTATTATGATGATTAACAGCTAGTTGTCTGGTAAATTGAGACAAATATGCTGATGTATTAGCTACCTGCTGTAGAGATAAACTCTGAAACGTCCGTGGCTAGGTACTACAGTATTTATTTCTTGTTCCCATAGATCCTTCCACATGATCATTCAGAAACTCAGGTGTAGCAACTTGTTTCTCTGCTTTTTTGTAGGACCTTGAAATCTTCTGTTAACATAACGGAGAAATAGGCTACGTGAAGCGCATACAAGCACACTTGCTTCTTAGCTATTTCTGAACTGCTGAAATTAACACACATCACACCCCTCACTTTCCATTGGCAGGAAATAATCACATGTCCCCACTTAGATGTAAGAGGGTTGAGTGGGAGCTGAAAAAACAGTTTCGGCCTGGCCAGCCACCTCCTAGGGTAAAATGATTTAATGGAAAGAAGGCAGAAGTATTAAATAGCTAACAGTTACTTTATACCTAACAATCAACTTTATATGCGAGTATTTATTTAAAATCTATTAAATATCGGTTTCATGGCCTTCCCTAAATTCATATCTTGTTCAACTATGGTTTTATCAATAATCCAAAGGATGTAAAATCTAGGCCAGTATAATTGCAACAGTTTTCGTAAGGCCCAGATGTCTTTCTCACAATCACAATAATTTTTTTTATTTTCACATGCCTTGTGAGATTTATTATGCTTATCTCTACTTCGAATGTTTAAACGTCTGTCTTTTGCAAATTGACCTTCTGTTCGTAGCATTTTCTAACCTCTCTAGCTCACATTAATCCATCATTTCTCTCTTTAATATTATTTTGCACTTAACCTTTCCCTGATTTCACAATGGATTAGTTTCCACCTTATACTGTTAATTTATGGTCAGTGAAAATTGTTACTTATATCTCTTTATTATCCTCTCAAGTTTTTGGTAGAGTGAATGATGCATTGGTATACTGCATGAATGAATGAATTGAATAAATGAATATGAAGAAATCAAAACAGCTTCAACAGTTTAACAGTTAAAGAAAGAATCTGCTGAATTGTTTCTAAACAACATGTTGATTTTAATAAAGATATACACACATACATATACGCTTACGGTAGTTCCCAAACAAACCAAGTAATTTAGAAAGTAAGGACTTGATTTTTATTTTTTAATAATCTTGAGTGATGCCCAGTTTTATTCATATATGTATATACAGGCATGTACATATTAATTGAAACATATATACAAGCAGAGAAATATATATTGTTATTTAAGAGAAGATTTTGAAGTTTAAGACTTAACGGAAAGATATTTTCATGATAGCACTAAGTCATGAATGATATAATAAATTTGTATTGCTAGGAATGGAATCAGTTGTTTTCATAGCAATATTGAATTCTAACTAGATGTTATATAATATCTAATACGTGTTGATATTTTACTATTATATGTATTCACACAACTTTCTCTTTCCTGAATAATTTTTCTGCTCAACATTAAGCACCTACTATAAGACAGGCATTTTTATACACCTCTGCTCCCAACTTTATAATATCTCCATTTTCTGTAGAAGGAAGTTGAAAGCCAGAAATATTTGGAAACATTCTTAAATTTTACAACTGCTAAATGTAAAGAAGTAATCCTTTCTTGCATTTCTACAATCAATGAAAAACTTCTGTCTGTTTGGCACCCAACTAAGAAAAAGGAGGTCTAGCACCTTGTTGAACTCTTGGGTACCTGAGACAAGACATGCCTCACTTGAGAACTCTAGCTTGGCCTACATATCACCAAGTTGAAAACCAGCATCTTTGAGCAGGTCTGAGTTGAAAGCTGCCTAGCAAGCTGTGGTATTCTTTCTACCTTCAGGCTTGGATATAACAAAGCTCAGGTGATGACCCAGAAGCTACAAGTAATAGCTGGTTACACATCTGTAGCATGATTTATGAAATACTACCCGTGCTTTGTTATATCCAAGCCTGAACAAGAAAAGGCAAGTCAGAGCCTCCGCTGGGAGCCGTGGCTTATTTTGGGAAAACCTCTCACTAAAAATAGATGACCCGCTTAGCACCACATCCCATTCCCCTGCTCATCAGTATCCTACTTCTAAAGGCCGAGTGGTCCCCACAGCAGCTCCAACTTCTCAAATGCTTCTCCTCTATATCTTGTCTATTTTTTCCCTCTCTTTCCCAATTAGTTTCACTGACAGCAGAAATTCAAGGGACTCTCTGGTCCTTCCTGAAGTCAAAGGTTTTCTCATTATGCCCTGCAGCAAATCACTGTTTACCTACTAACTCCTATAGACTTGATGCGCAAATCACAATTTTATTTGACGTGGCTTCTTGAAAATAATTTTCAATTTTTAACACATACATAGAAATATATTGCTCTTCTTCTTCATATATGTTCCAAATTTTGATATACATATATTCAAATATTAATATCTACAATCTCTGTAAGTTCCCAAATATATTTTTTCATGGTTTTCTTTATGCCCATACCTAATTCAAGTGAGTTCTATCTTTTGGTCCCACACTGGTCATTATACTAACTGTGACCAACTTGCTATTTTCCAAAAGATATTACTAATTACTGTTTTAAAGATGTGTCTTTGATACCTGAGGTGAAGCACTGCAGGAAAGATACATCTTACACTACTCAGGGCCTTTGATCATTTTCCTTTACCTGCCATGCTCTGCACCCCCTTTTAAAACCAAAACCTCAAAGTCCTGCCATATTAACATCTCTGCCACAGCCACTACCTAAGGAGATATAGCTCAGCCTCCTGGGGTAGCATCTTCACTTACACTAAGCAGCCCTGCTTGGTTACTTGCCTTTATCATCTCTCCAAGTACTCTAGTGATTAGCATCTTCGGAATCTTCTTATATTTGTTATAACTCTTCTTTAAGAACAGAGACGTGGGAACTAGATTGTCTGGGTTTAAATCTCACTTACAAACTGTGTGACCTGAACAAATTACTTAACTTCTCTATTTCTCAGTTCCTCCATCTGTAAAATAGAGTTAATAATAATGACTACTTCAGAAGGTGATTGCAGTGATCAAGACAATTAACCTACACAAAGCACTCAGAACAATGCCTAGCTAATAGGAAAGGTTTTTGTAAGGACTAACTATTATTATTATTAGCATTATTATTATATCATTCCTTGAAGGCTAGCATTGTATTCTGGCAAAGTTCAATTATACGCTTCTCCCCTATCTTCATAACAGCGCTCATGAAGACTTACAGTATATATTTAACAAAAATGTACGTACCGAATATGTCAAATGGATTGGAAACCTAAGTCTGGAACCCAGATTACTGAAGCAGCACATTAGAAACGATTGAAATGGATGGCTCCAATAATGTAGAAAGATTGAAAACACTTTAGTCATCAGAATTCCTTTTTGGAAAGAGAAATTGACTTTGTTAGGTAAATAAATTACTAAGTGCTTGTGGTAGAAAATGCAACCCCAAGGTTTGGAGGCGGTGGGGGTTGCTGAACATAGAATGATCTGCATGTGAACAGAGGAGACTCCAAGGAGGGCGAGAAGAGAAAGGGGACATTGACATAAGGGTGATGTGCTTGCACTGAGCACTTTGTCTTCCCTTCCACCTGCACTACAAACTTCCGTAAAAGTTCAATCCCCTACCCCTCAGACCCCCTTCCACACAGCTTTGTGCCAGTGGATCCCCCTCCACCACCAAAAAAGTGAAAATCCTGGGCTTCTTGTGCAGACTGACAAGAGTGGATGGATAAGAAAGCACCAAGGCAGAGGCAGAGAGAAGCAGAAGTGAGTGCTTAAGCTGCCAGAACTCAGAGAAACGAAGAGGCTTGGAGTTTCACTAATCAACACAATTAGCAGGTTCAAGTGAATTGACCTAAATTTCCAAGGGAAGGATACCTAGCTGATATTGACCTTTAAGAATGTTTATTGAGAAATACTTAAGGCTTTTTACATCAGTGAATAATATCTAGTTCTGGTACAGTGAACATCTACAAATTCCCTCTGCATCAAGTCTTCTGGGCACTGTTCATGGTGAGCTTTGTGGGCATAATCACATTAGTACACTGTAGACCTATTCTCTGAATTCTGGGACACCTGACCCAATGTGAACTTTAAGGACCTTTCTCTAAGGTTTCTAGAACTGAATTTGCGAGAGTCTCTCTTCTTGGCTAAAATTATAAACTGCTGAATTCAAGAGCTCTCAGTGAGGTGTATTCTGGCCTACAGAGCAAGATGATTCACAATGAAATAGTGGAAGTCAACGTCTTGAAAGAAATAGGGAAAAGGGACAGGAAAGTCATGGAAGTTCTCAACTACAGGTCTTCCTGGGTTCGGCATTCTCCCTGCTTTCCTCAAATCTTTCTTGTTTCCCAAGTTACACAAATATTTCAACAGCAGGTCAAACCAGGTCAAATTGAATTTCTACTTGCTTGCAAAATATCCCAAACTCCTATATTCCAGTAATCTCAGCCAAGTAATATTTTTACATTTCATAGGCACATTTAAAGTATTTCACTGTAAAATTTCAAATGCTACTTATTTTCGTAACCTCTGTCACAAACAAAAAGTCTCTTGATAATAAGTGAATATCTCAAACATTTCACAAACTTACAAAAGAAATACAAGCTGCTGTTATAAAATATTGCAATCTCTAATAAAAATGTAAATGTTTATTCATTTAATGTTCTTAAGAAGAGACAGGGGATTTAATAATGGTCTATATATAATTTATATACCAGCTTCTCCCAAAGCATATTTAGTGTAATACACTATTAAGAAATGTTGTATAATAGCATTTGTGTAAATAGTTTCTTACTAGAGATTTTCTCAATGTCTTTAACAAACTAATGGGAACCCAAACCTACAAGATGAGCCTACGGAATATAATGTTTTTCCAAACTTATTCTAACATTTTTTTCTTGTATAAGATTAGTCTTTTATGAGACTAGTGTTGAAACATGCTAATGTACAGAATTGAAATATATATTTGTGTGGGAAAAGGGCAGTGTAACAAAGTGTGGGAATATGCGTCACAGGTGCCCACACTGAGAGGCATTTAAAAGTCCCTAAAATGCAAACTTTCATACCTCTTATATGGTCTAACCTGAAATAATAGTTATAATTATAAGCATAACCAATCCCACATTTACTGAGTTGTTGCTAAGTGTCAGGCATTGGGAATTTTTACAAGTTACTTCATTTGATAATTTAGTCACTAAACAAAACTGTTAGGTTGGCATGATTGTCCCCATTGTCCTGGAGAGGGAACCTCTCCTCAGAGTGGAAGAGTTGGGATTCTAGCCCAGTTTGGCTAATGAAAAATCCAATATGCAAATAACTGTTAAATATCAAGACATTAGGTCTTAATTAGGATTCATTTAGAATTGTATTATTGCCACATCCAACAGCAAAGTTAGTTGAGAGCAAAGCACAGAGAAAATGGAAAACTGTAGCTGGAATACGAAAGAGAAGATAAAGAAATGTATTGTAACACAGAGCATTGCCCAAAATAAACTGGTCCTGGGAGGCCCAGGTTCAGAATGAAGGCATATTGTCTATTTGGGGATCTGGTAAGAAGGAGGAAGACATGCCAAATATCACTTTTTCTGACTTTATAATTTCTTGGGGCTCCTTCATTAATAATGATAGTGAAAATTAATGGGAGAGAAGTGAGGACTTTGAAGTCATAAATCAGTCATTATAAATCTTTTCTCATTCCTTCTCCTCACAGAATAGGTCTCTGGCTGCACAATGCTCATGACAGCACTGTGTCTATGGAAAGTTGTGATAAATCCTCTTTGATTTGAACACAACTGACTTACCTGGATGTGAACTGAATTGATTTGAATCAAATTAAACAGCACCCAAACTGCAAGAAAACTGATTTCTATTTTAGATAATTTTAAAATGAGTCTGGAAAATTACCTAGTCCAATATCCTCTGATGAGAGAAGAGTCTAATGTATGTCTAAATGTAACTCCAGAGCATGCACACCTAATTAGTGGCACACACAGGACCAAGGTTTAGTTTTCTTACTTCCCGTCCAGCCTTACTTCCACTATGCAACACTGTAAATGAACTTTGTGACCTACAAATCTAGAGACTAAGAAGAAGAGTACAAGAATGAGGAGGAAAATAAATTTTATATCAATAAATAAGGGTTGCAAAGATACATTGGATGAGGAATGGATTGTATAATGATACAAAAGCTTGTAGTCCCAGATGCACGGGAGGCTGAGAAGGGAGGATCGATCGCTTGAGCCCAGGAGTTCAAGGCTGCAATGAGCCATGATTGTACCTCTGAATAGCTACTGCACCACAGCCTGGGCAATAGCAAGACCCTGTCTTTAAAAAAACAGACAAAATTAATAAACAAAACAAAACAAAAGCCACGATTATATAACATGGCTCTGACTTTCAAAGAGAAAGTGACTTAGAAGTCTACTGGAGGGAATCCGAGGGGAATTATTTTTATGTTATGAATGAAGATACAGATATATTAAAATTAAAAATGAATTCAATAATGACATCATTGTCATTTATTGAATTATTACCATCATTTCTATTACCAGTGTCAAACTTTTGTGGAACTCACTCTAATAAAATCATACCTAATAACGTAATTTTATTCATAATCTTCACTACTTAGGTTCAATACTGGCTGCCTTAAAATCAATGAAGATAATGTAAAAAACAAAATGAATTGAAGATAAGAGTTTGGGATAACAGTAGACAATATTCTGAATTTGCAGTGGTACAGATTAAATGTGCTAAATTATTTCAGAAGAGATTATGATTACAAAAGTTACTTTGTCTTTTACTTGTTTTGATATGTTAGAAACACCTTATGAAGCAAAATTTACAATATATAACTCAGAAAAGGGCTATTTATTACTTATATTAAAGTAGTTCTTCAAGAAGATGCCAACTTTTACAAAGCATCTTGTAACTATGGGTGAGTATTTATTTATACAGTTATTACATGGGAGCAAAATTTGTATGGAAGATTTGATAAAGACTATCTGCAAAAACTAATCACTTGTCACACTTCAATGATTCCTCATATGTCCACAGTGAGGCAGCACTGTCCAAGAAAATGAAAATTATATCCTAAATAAAACTACGTACAGTGCAATTGATTTCACAGACTGTTCTATGTGATAGTCATCACACTTTGTGTGGGGCAGAGGAGGGGGGGAGCCTTAAACAGCTGGTATAACTGACTTATGCTAAAATGGTTAAAGCAACATATTGTCCTCATAATTAGACTTTGAAAAGTCACAATAAAACCCAAAATACATTTGTAATTTTAAATATGTTTTGCTTTTCTCTGTTTCCCCAAATGAGTGATTTTTAAATACAAGACTCTACAAACACTTTGCACCTGATTTAAAAGTACTTGTCAGTTTCGATGAGAAAATTTGGACATTAATTTAAAGAAATTGTAGGAAAGTCTAAGTCAATAATATTACTAAATATTTGAGAGAAAGTTGGTCTAGAATTCTTTGCTGTTTAATACTTTATAAATATTTGGTTTTTTCTATAATATGTATTTGTGTAATCTTTCTTTTTTTGGTAGCAAAATTTTGTAAATAAAACTATCACTCATTATGAATGACATGGATACATCTTAACACGTCATTGAATCGTGTATCTTCAAAAGTTCAAAAGCCCTTTGCTGTACCCTAAGATATAAGTAAAGGAGCCCAAGTTCAGGAAGCATTTTTTCAGAGAAAATCCATTCCATATAACAATAAATAATACTATTTGTTATTATGTATGATACATAAATATAATTTATATGAAAAAATATATATAAAGTATGTATATATGGAGAGAGAGAAAAGGAGAGCAAACTTACTAAGGGTCCAAGATTGCTCTCTATATTGGCTATACCGATTGATATTCCCACCAACCGTGTCAAGGTTTTCCATTCCTCCACATTCTTGCCAGCACTTGTTCTTAGGTTCTGCAAAAATAAAAATAAAAATAAAGCTGCCATATGATCCAGCAATCCCACATCTGGATATACACCCAAACGAATTGAAATCAGGATCTCAAAGAGGTATCTACACTCTCCTTTTCATTGCAGCATTATTCACAATATTCAAGACAGGGAAATAACCTAAATGTCCATGGATAATAAATGGATATAGGCAATGTGGTACATACATACAATGTAATATTTGCTTGGTCTTAAAAAAGAAGGAAATCTTGCTGTTCGCCAAAAAATAGATGAAACTGGAGTACATTAAGGGAAATAAGCTAGACACAGAGGGACAAAAGCTACGTGATCCCATTTATATGAAGAATCTATTAATAAAATAGTCAGACCATGGAAGCAAAGATTGGAATGGTGGTTTCCAGGGGTTGAGGGCAAGGGAACATGGGAAGTTATTAGTCAAGGGTGAAAAGTTTCAGTTACACAAAATAAGTCCTAGAGATCTATTGTACAGCATAATGCCTATAATAAAAAATAGTGCATTATATGCCTAAACATTTGTTAAGAGAATTTATCTTATGTTAATTGTTCATTCTTACTATTATTGCCATCAATGCCATTATCATCATAACTAACAAAAAGGGCAGAAGAAAACTTTTGGAGGGGATGTTTATAGCACAGAGTGTGGTCATGGTTCACAGGAGTATGTGTATCTCCAAACTCATCAAACTATAAACATTAAATATGGACCCCTTTTAGTATGTCAATTATAACCTCAACAAAGTAGTTTTAAAAAAGTGTCCAGTGCAGTTCAAAACTCCTGATATGTGTTATTTATTTTGAGAATTTTCTGAGTGACTGGTTCTCTTCAAATATACTTTTGATGTTACATATTTTAACAGCAGCTTTCTACCTTTTTCTGGCCTCTCATTGTTCCTCTCTATTTCATCTGGCTGGACCTACAACTTCTGTCGACGATAATCATCTAAGCTGCCAGTTTTGGTCCATCTTAGTCCCAGAACTAATGTGCATCAGTACATGTCCTCCTGCTATCTATCTCTTCTCCCACAACTGACCCACTCCAGTTCCTATGCATCTCCTCTTCTGCCCAGACCCCACGCAGATTCCATTATATTTCTCATGCTTTTTAATATGTATGACATTCCTTCATGAATAGATAATCTCAAAGTCCATGTTGAACTGTTTTTATGAAGCTGAAACATATCTAAAACCAAAGACAATAAAGAGCATGAATAAAACATGCACTGAGCAATCTTAATACAAAAAATGATGAAAGGGTTATTCAACAAAACATTGGTAAGTAGAATTCAGCAATAAATTAAACACACTGAGGAAAAGTAGCATTTTATCCAGGAATGAAAGGCTGTTTAATATTAAGAAATCTATTAACATGAAGAAAGCCTGTTGAAAGTCTATAGTAAATCAAAGGCAACACTATGCATATGCTGAAACATTAAATACATTTCCATTTAAGTCAAGAACAAGACAACAGAAACTCTTGCATCATTATTTTTCATTGTTCTTTATATACTAGTCAAGAAAAGACTTGGAATGAAACATCATTAATATTAATGAACGATATGATATTTCCTCCAAAAAATCATAAAAATCAATCAATAAACCATTAAAAATTTAATAAGCAGTTTTTCACTATTCAACATAAATCAGATTAAAATTAACATAAGACCCTTTGCTGATAGCAATAAATATGTCAGTTTTCAATGAATTAACCTAACAAGAAACTCTGGCATTAAACATTACTGATAAATGTAAATTAAGATGTCAACTAATGAAATAAAAATATTTAATATATTTATGCAGTAGCCATCACAATTAATATCATCATAAATTTTTTTAAAAATTATTTCTAGATATTTTATTAAACCATAAATTGAAAAGAAAGTGAAGTGCATTTTAAAATAGAAATGAAATGAGAGTCTTGTTTTACAGAAATGTTAGAATTTATCACTGATAAGCAACAACATAATTGTGATTCTGGTACTAAAACATACAAATAGATTATGAAAAGTTGTGAAAGCCTCAAACCTGATTTAATTATATAGACTTGCTTTACACTATCCTTTTAAAAAATGCATTTGTGTAAAAATAATCTAAAAGAAGAATTAGTTTGATCAGATGGTATCTCTAAAGATGCTCATTATAGCATTGTTTGCCATGAGAAAATTTAGAAATCCTCAAGATTCAACAGCATATCAGCTATATTTTATTATTCATATATAAAATACTAAGCAATTATTAAATAAGATAAAAGTATTACAATATATTATTTAAATAAATACATATAAGAATATACTTATTACATTTATATTATTATCCCAATTTTAAAAATAAAATGTGATATATGCCAAAATTCTGAAGGTATGTACATTAAACAATGACAAAACCTATCTCTGCAAATTTTTCTATATTTTTTCAATTTTTTTCAGACAGCGTATATTACCTGTATTATTTTAAAATGTTATTTATACACATTAAAACACTAAACTTTTAATTGTCTATATACATGTGAAAATAATCATGTTAATTGTAGATACATTTTCTAGGTTTTTAATCTGGAGCCATCCCTCCAAGGGCTATGTGCTAATAGTGTATTGTATTATTGTTACTTTTCATTGTAATCTTATTACAATGTAATCTGTTTTATATATTGAAAGAGTACTCTGAGATTGGGTTCGTAGGCTTTACCTATTCAGGAGTGTTAGTTAACAGTACAATTTCAACAAGGTTACAAAGCCCTGAATATTCTAGGGAGTAATATCCCATTTTATTTTTATTTGAATTTTATATCTAATTGTACTTAAACATAAAGAGTAGCATATTTAATTTTGAATATCTAATTACATTGCATCATTTTGCTAAAGCATAAACTATAAATTTGTGAAATGAAAATTTTAGCAAATATACGCCAGAACAAATTGGGAGCTTTTCTAAAGACATTTATTATCTTACTTCAAGAATAAAATGATTTGGTTAAAAAATTTTGACATGAGAAAAGAATTCAAGTGTAGATAACATTTGGTGAAAAATAGTTTTAAATAAATATTGGCTTGCCTTTTGAAATAATTTTGACCGGACAATTTCTCAAAATTAGAATGATATTTTTATCTTTGTGTGGCTAAGAAATTATTTACATGTTTTGAATTCTATTAATTTAAGTATTCATGAGGCTTCTACCTTAAAATATAAAATTGAATCACCTGTCAATTTTGAGTTTCTTCTTCAATTCATTCATAAATAATGTTTCTTGTTTTCGTCCAACTAGTATAGATTTCTTCAGGAAAATCCTTCCCTTTGTTGGCCCACTCTCCCAGTCTTTAACCAGTGGTTGCTATTATATAAATCACTTCCATATGAATCTTTATCTCAAAGTTTGCTTCTGAGAATGGCAACCCAAGAAAAATGACTTCCTAAAATATTGCAATAAATAGCTAGAGATCTTAAACAGTACTGGAAGCTTAAAGTAAAAACAAAAACAAACAAACAAACAAAATCTGCTGAGATTAAACCAAATATTTCCCACCCTGAAAATGCAAAGTAGGTTTTGCAAAATATTGCAAAAAAAATGCAAAATCCTGGTTCTCATGGCATGTTTTTCTTTGTTTTATAAATACTCAATAGGTAAATTTAAGAACTATTCCTCCTATCACCAAGTAGATTACATAATGCTAATGCTCACATCTTTTCTATAATTATTTCACTGAGTGGCGCAAGCATTGAAAACTAAAATTAAAATTAAAGACAAAAGCAAAAACAAAAATAAACCCTGAATAATCTATTTTGCAGGAACCAAAACTCAATCCCAAGTGCCAGTAAGCAAATATACTACTTCCCCGCAAGGGTTCTCTCTCATCCTCTATATTAAAACACACACACACACACACACACACACACACACACACACACACACACACACACACAAATAACCAACCCCCCCACACACAAAACTATTCCAAACTGTATGAGGTAGATTACATTAGATAACAAACTATCCCAAAATGCCCATGATATCGAAAGCTGAATGTTTTTTGTTCACTGTACTAGTCTGAAGCAGGTTGCCCAGGGGTTGTGCCATAGCCACTCAGGGATCAAGGCTGATGTGGTCTCCATCTTGCCACATTCTTCCACAGTGACTGAGGAAGGGCAAAGTAAAGGCGGGAGTCAAGCACAACACTCCAGCTTCGAGGTGACACATGCCACTCTTGCCCAAAACTCATTGACCAGAACTTGCCATTTGGTTCCACCAAACCACAAGAGAGCCAGAATTTGGGGCTTCGTGGTGTCCAGAAGAAGATGGGAATCAGATGTTAATGAGTAGCTCTAGGACTACCATACAAACATTTTTCTTCCTTTCTCTCCTCCACTGCCGTCGCATACTCTCTCAGCCAGAGAACTTTCCTCTCTTTTTACACAAACAAAAACTGTGAAGTGTGGGTTCCCTCAGGTGCCTAACTAAAAGTAATTAAAATACCATAACAATAGTCATCTTCACCTGCTTTCCTCTGGTCTCAAAGAAAAAGGTGACTCTTCTCCCGAGAGAAGGTATGCCTCTACCTGCACTGAGGTTTACTTCCAGTCCATTTCTTTAGAGGCCCTGCTTCATGCGTAATTCCATTTTGAGTCTGTGTTTTCACTCTCATCCTCACTTTCGTGTCTCCTTTCTAGTCTGTAAACAAACTCATTTATCCACCCTGTTAAAACCTTCCCCACAGCACTGTAGCATTCCCTTTCTCTCTCTCCAAACCTGGAAACAAGTTTGTAATGTTTTTCTCATTCCTTTTTTCCTTCTTCTTAATTGTAAAAGATTATACACATAAAAGAGTTTATTTTATCCATATCTGTCTTTATCTACCTATCCATCTATGTTCTTATAATAATGGAAGGGATGCCTAGATACATAGAATGTAAGAAATATGATAATACCAAGCCCCTTGAAATCCCCTGTGTCACTTTCCTACCTAAACCTACAAGAAGCCACTTTCTCAAATTTTGAGGTAATCATCTCTTTGCTATTCCTTCATAGTTTACCAAACATTTGTATTCCTCCTAAAAATATTTTCTTTTATTTTTCTACGAGACCCATTTATAAATGAAATTATACTATATATATGTTCCTCAATTATTTACATATACTCTCAATATAAAATTTTGTGGTTGAACCACAAGGATGCATTTATTTGTAATTCATTCAATTATACTGTTCTAGAGTATTCCATTCTTCGATGTCTTATGGTTGTGTTTTTGATCATTCTACTGTTGGTAGGTACACTTTTAGGTTGTTCCAAGTTTTTTAAAATTAATACCAATTATATAATTATGGATATTATTGTAGATGTCTTGGATATTCATATACAAACTATCCTCTAGGATTTGCACATAGAAATTAAATTTCTGGGTCATCCAGTGTATATACATTAAAACTTATTTCATAATTCCAGGTTGATTTTCACAGTCCCCTGATCAATATATACTCCCCAACCATAGGGTATTATAATTTCTGCCATCCCATATCATTGCCAACATTCAGAATTGTCAGACTTTTTACATTTTTGCAAATCTGTTGGGTGTGAATTATTTCACTGGAATTTTCATTTGCATTTTCTTAAGTGTTAATATGGTTGTGCTCTCTTCATATTTTTATTGTATATTTACGTTTTCCTTTCTGTGCGATACCTGTTCATGACTTTTGATCAGTTTTCTATTAAATTATAATATTAAGCTTAAAAATTTAGGTGTTTTCTATATAGTCCATGTGCTATTTCATTTAGAGTTACTTGCATTACAAATGCCATCTCCCAGATTATCTCTCATCTTTTCACGTTTTCATAATGTCTTTTGATGAATAGAAGTTTTAGTTTATATTAATATTATCAACATTGTCAATATTTTTATTTACGGTTTTCACACTTTGAATGTTATGAATACTTACCCTAGGGATGTAAAGATGGTCTTCTTTCATAATTCCAGGTTGATTTTCACAGTCCCCTGATCAATATATACTCCCCAACCATAGGGTATTATAATTTCTGCCATCCCATATCATTGCCAACATTCAGAATTGTCAGACTTTTTACATTTTTGCAAATCTGTTGGGTGTGAATTATTTCACTGGAAATAATGGTGTTTTCTTCTTATATGTGACTTCCAAAACTATTTTTTATGGCATGAGTAGAGATCACAATTTTTTTTTTTTCCATATGACTACTCAAATGTCCAGCACAAGTTATGGAATAGTGAATTTTCTTCACAGATATGCAATGTTGGCTATGTTGTGTCATATGTTTCTAGACTCTCTAATTCTGTTGTATTGGCCTAATTCTATATTCCTGTGCCAATAACTGCCATATCTTTTTACTATTAGTTTATAATAAGCCTTGACAACCAGCAGGCCTTGCCTCTTTTCCCAAGTAGGTAATCTTTTTCAGGAGTGTTGACAATTTTTGGCACTTGAAATTCAATATAAATTTGAAAATCAGCTTGACATAATCTGCTAAAAACATGTTAATATTTTACTGAAAATGCAGTAAATCTAGGGATCGATTTGGGATCAGAAGACATTTAAGGATTCTGGGACATTTTATCCATGATTACTGCACATATCTTCAGTTATTTAGGTATTTTTAAATTCTCTCACTGTATTTTTTCAGCATAAAGGTATTCTACACTTTTTCTTCAATTCATTAGTTTTGTCATTCTTTTTGTTAGACTTAAACTGTCTGTATGTCACTGTTATTTTGTAAATAACAAACCCTCTGTTCCTGTAGTATAGAAATGCAACTGACAACTATGTACTGATTTTATGTCTAGCAATTCTTGTTAAGTTGTCTTGATTGAATGCATTTTTGAGGGACATGTTGGGGAAAAAAGAGAAGTAAAGGTAATTTTTTTGTTTTGTGTTTTAATATGGATGCTTTTAGTATTTCACAATTATTATTATTTTTTATAGAGAGCCTCTATTGAGTTAAGAAAATTACTTTCAATTCACATAAATTATTGAAGTCTAATACAATACCCCAAATTCCAGTGCTTTATTTTTTGTTCATATTATAGTTTAAAGTTGGTTTTGATAAATAACTCTTTACCATGTCCATTCACTGACCCAGGATCCTTTTATCTAGTGGTTACTCCATTCCTTAGGTCTTAGGTCTTTCCTGCATTCTTTATATTTGTCTGGCAGACAAGCAAAGAAAGGGAGAATGTGAGATATCACATGGGAGGTTCTGGGTCCAGGTCCAGAAGTGGCATTTGTGGCTTTCATTGGCCAGGATGCTACACGGTTGTGAAGTCTCTTTCAGATATAACGGGTTTTCTCTTTAAGAAACTATCACACACTGTGGCTTAGTATTGCCTAAAACATAATCGTATATAAAAAAGGTAACATTAAAAGCAATTCTACAGAAGTGTGCATGCTCATCAACACAGTCATTAAAGTGATGGCATGCACTGGAAAGAATAATAATTTTAGAGTCCAGGAAACTACAGTCTTATTCAATTTCTCAGGACTTCAGGGAATCAGTTTGGGATTAGATAATCTCTAATAATATCTAATTTCTTCAGTCACTTGTTAAATAAGTGCAAAGTAGGTTCACTATGTACTAGTAACCGCTTCAGCCCATTACACCTTAGGCTGTAAATTCTACTATTTTTAAGAGTCCAACGAGACAAAACACTCACACCACAGATCGAGCAAAACAACTTTCTTACTCACCGATAGGCAGCAAGGGACAGTAGAAGCCTAAGATTCATGGTAAGTCAGTCCCTCAAGGTTCTGGAAAGTTGCCCAGGGCAGATGAAATATCCACATGTACTCCCTCTTGCACCACAGCTAAGGGACCCCAAAAAGCACCCACCTTGGGTTTTATAACCCAAAGCAGCACGAACTGGGTCAATGTGTTGTAGGATATTTTGTCCTAGGAGGGACAACACCAGAGCCTGGGCTGTTTTGGCCAGTTCCTCTCTATCTCAGGACAGGGCATTCCTAGCACATTCTGCAGTTGTTCTTCAGAACTACAAGTGAGAAAGGGGGAATAACTGGATCAGTCCAAGGTCACCATGAGAACTGTCCTGAAATAAGCCTTAAATATTTTCCCACAATGATGAGTCCTCCATCATAGATTTTTATTAGTGTCTTTTACAATGTGAGGTGAAGGTAAGTTATCACTAAAATCAGATACTGATAAAAATATCTTTCACTATCATTGGGCAAAGTGTACACGTCTTTTACACAGTGTATCTGTTTTGACTTTAGAGTCTTCTAGAAATTAGACATTATGAAATGATATCACAATGATTAACTATGGCTCTTTTGAAAAACAGATCTTCCAGTATTCCTTTGGAAAGATCTATCATTTTTCATTCAGCACCACAAAAATAATATGATAAACTCTAAATGTAATCACATATTATTTTAATATCTTAATTAAATTAAAAGCCTCAAAGTTCTACAGTCAATAGCAATTAATTAATTATGCACTTTGCTATGTGCTCAGCACTAATATGCTTGCGATATATTGGGCAAAAAACAAGCATAATCATATGACATGATGGCACAATGTTTTAAAAATATAATTGAGAGTTTTATTAGACAATTTATAAGCTTTGTTTCTGGTAGGAAAGACCTGGAATACGCAAACCAGATAATTTGATAAGAATTTAATGAAGAAACTTTTTCCAAAGTATATACAGGATTCAAGCAAACCAAAAAGGGACAGTGCAGACGCCATGGGGCTAGTGACATTGGGAAATTTCCCACCTTACATCTAAAGGGAGAATGAGATGGAAAAGTTATTGGAACATGGAGCAGGTGATGGTGTGGAGAGGTCCCCTAAAAGACAAATAGCTAACTCTCAGGAATGTGGCAGGGAGGGAACCAGGGTAAGTATGTTTGTAATTGATTGTTCAAAAAATTATACCTCTAACATTCAACTATCTGCAGTGAAACTTTAAATATTCCCCAAATTGTCATGATTAGGGAGGTCACTATTAGTTTCAATATAATTATTTTGTTAATGTACACAATTAAAATAAAATTTCATGGCTTAATTTAAGTCCTGACCTCACTCACTCTCCTATCCTCCCATCTGCGGGTGCTCCGCATTGGCCAAACCCTGCCTGGTGCTGGAAGACAAGGAAGCCTATCAATACCAATTTGGTCAGCCTCCGGGAAAAGCAGGATGAAGAAGGATAAAATGTAGATTTGAAAAGGTCAAAGAGAAGACACAGAAGAGCAGCTGTGTCTGCATAATGGTTAACCATGAATCACTGGAGTACAGGTGTGGGTTTAAATCCCAGTTCTTCTATTAATTAGCTGTATGGCCTTGAGTGAAATGCCTAACATCCCTATGTCTCAATTAACCTATTCATAAGAGCAGGCGATAGCATTAGTTAGCTTGTGAGATCGCAGAAGAGATAAGTAAGGGACGGGGCTGATTCCTGTAATCCCAGTTCTTTGGGAGATCAAGGCAGGAGGATGGCTTGAGACCAGAAATTAAGGTTGCAGTGAGCTATGATCTTGCCACCGCACCCCAGCCTGGGTTGACAGAGCAAGATCCTTCCAAGAAAGAAGAAAGAAAGAAAGAGAGAGGAAGGAAGGGAGGGAGTGAGGGAAGAAGGGAGAGGGAATACATACAAAAATGCTTAGGCCGTGTCTGTCACTCTTTTTAAATTTATTTTTTGTTTTTTCAATATTATCTTTACTGGTTCGATGGACTATACTATAATATAGTAGACATTTAAGAAATGTTGGCTATTTTTATTACTATACGACATCACTAATAAAGCTCTTTGGTTTGCTTGTCTCAGATACTGCCTGTTTCACTTCTACGGCCTACCAGAAGCAAATATAACAAATAGATGGAATTTATCATTGCTTGTTCATTACCTATTAGACCCCATTTCTAATATTATTAAATTTCACATTTAGCTAATACTTTCAGAAACAAATTAAAACCTGTTTGTAGGAAAGGCTCAACAAGACCCATTCATAACGATTACTAAAAAAATATTTATTGCATTCTTCAAACTATTTGCTGGTTTAAACCAATGACGGACATTCTAATCATTTAATTTTTTAATTAATAAATCAAAGGTAGAAATATTGGAGGGAGCAAGAAATCTTATGCATAAAGCTAGTTCTAGTTATGCTACCCCCACACATACACCAATGCATTTGTTTATTTATTTCATAAATGTATATTGAGTAATGACTGTATGAGAGATATAAAAATAACTTCTGGCAATTAAAAGGACATAAAATCAGAAAATTTGTCTGCAATTGCAGAGAAAAATATTTATAAAACAAAAACATAAAAATAATAGTATAACCATATTGTCATGAAAGTCCATTTGTACAAATGAGAAATCTTTTTGCATCAGGTGAGCAATTCTTCGGAAAAAAGAGAACATGAGAGCAGAATCTTGGATAACTGATTTTTGGAATATTAAGTAACTCTTATATTAAGAAACAGCTAACTTGTTATAAAAAGACCCTTCTTGTTATGTATTACATTGAACCACACCCTATTGCTATTTTTTGTAGATCAAAAATGATCAAATATTAGCAATGGCATAAAGCTTCTAATCAATGCATAATATGAGTAAAGTGATATTATCCTAAAACTTTTATTCTGTTAAGATACATGTGTTCCCTAATCTAAAAGTCAAATATATATACATTGCAGGATCTTTCCCTTTTAAATTTAATGGGGGAAAACATTTGCAACCAAAGAATTAAAGAGACTAGAAATTATATAAAATATATACAGGACTTACCTCTTAATAACAATATCTAACTCTCACTGACACTATGTAAGTCACTAGATGTAAAGTCATTTATTAAGCCTCACTCTGACTTATGAGGTATGTATTTTTTAACCACATTTCAAAACTAAAGAATAACAAAGACATATATACCCTGCTTGGGGTTCCACAGAAAGGGGCAGAACTGCATTTTGAACCTAAGCAGTTCGACTCCAGAAATTCTTCTCTTGAGCATTATACTATCTGCTTCTCCACAAAACAAAAATGCAAATGTAAACAGAAAGAAGCAGATTTTGTCATATACTGGTGGAATATCTCTTGTTTTAAGTGTTTGGGACCAGATGTGTTTGCAATTTCAGGTATTTTCAGATTTTGGAATCTTTGCATATACATAATGATATATTTGGGGAATGGGATGCAAGTCTACACATAAAATTCACCTAAGTTTCTTCCTGTACACCTTATAGCCTGAAGATTATTTTATACAATATTTTTAATAATTTTGTGCTTGAAATAAATTTTGTGTACATACAATAAAATTCACCTAAGTTTGTTCATATACATCTTATAGCCTAAAGGTTTTTTATATAATATTTTTAATAATTTTGTGCATGAAATAAAGTTTGTGTACATACATTGAACCATTAGAAAGCATAGGTGTCACTGTCTCAGCCACCCATGTGGATGATCTGTGGTTGTTTGGCATCACCATCATTCCTGACTCTGAGTCTACATGCTACTGATAAGCAGTCATTTTGTTACACTTATCTACACATAAGTACTTAACAGCAAAAATATGATGTACTGTTATTAAAGTGAAAACATAATGTGTTCAGTGAAAAATGTGTGCAATTCTAGCACCACCAGAATATCTGTATCAGCTCTTGAACAACAGTGGTAACAAACAATGGCAAGCTTTATTCTCCACCTATAATTCTGCGTTTTAATTAGAAGGTACTGCACACTGTATATTAATTTTTTTAAGTGAAAATAAACATCAAAAGCAGTTGAAGGACTAGGAAGTGTGTCCTCTAGGGATGAGGACGGCTTTTTGAAATGTTTCATCCTGAATCATCTGCCTCATTACATTTTTGTCTTAGAAGTCTCTCTTTGATTTCATAAGCTGACATGTTTTCTCCTTCTGTTATGAATGCATGCTGCTCTAGTCCTTCAATAAGCCCATCACACGTTTTTACCTGTTGTCTATAAACACATTTTTTTGTAATGTTAACAACGTCTTCATCATTACTATTATCATGATCATCTTGACTCACAATCATTTCGCTTCTTTCACCATTAGTCAAGGTATGTAGTGTTTTGCTGTTTTTCATTACATTTTCTTCATCACTTTCAGCATAGAACTTCAACAGTTTATCCTATTTCTTCAGGCCATTTACGGTGACCATTCTAACATCATACTCTTCTGTGAGACGTTTCACACTTACACCATTGTGTAGTTTCTCCAGCAGCTTGACTTTGTGCGCTATTTAGGTAAACATAAATGCTTCCTCTTTTTCTTGTCGTTGTTGTCATGGGACATCTGCATGCCTTTTTGATATTTTTAGCAGTATCTTTACACCACAGAGCAGAGAATAAGGAAAAAAAAAAAAAACCACAGTGAGTAATGCACGTAGGCCTTGGCCCCACGTGGGGCATCGTGGGGAAGCTGTCATTGGCACCTACAGCCTGCACGTATGCCATTTATTTAATATTACCCTTTGTGGACGTGCTTGCATGAGGGAATATGAACATGCGCAGAAAAGCTATATTGCAGCTGAAGGGGGTTGGAGGAGGGTCTTAATTCCCTTGGGAAAACTGAATAAACTGTGTGTGGTATACCTGCGTTTTGACTGAGACCCATCACATGAGAGCAGGTGTGGAATTTTTCAATTGTAGCATCACACTGATGCTAAAAAAGTTTTGGATTTTGGAGTATTTCAGATTTTGAATTTTTAGATCAGGCATACTCAGACTGTGTGTGTATATATATATATATATATATATATATATTTATATATGTGTATATTTGAGAGACAAATTTGAAACCTAGGTTAAAAAATTATTGCGCTAATGACAGTCACTAGAATGCTAAAACTTAAATGAAGTTTAAAATATAGATATTAAGTTTAAAAATCAAAACACTCTGGAAAAATTCTACCCTGGAGGATTCATCCTACAGATTTATTTGTGGACTTGCCAAATTATGTCTGTAACATTACTGATAACAGAAACAAATTGGAACCAACCCAAATGTCTTTCAGTGCAGTACTTAATTGAGTGCATTTTCTCAACCAATTTTATTTTTATCCTTGAATTAATTTGAGGCTGGGTTGAGATTCTTTGTTAATATCTCCTATAATTTGGGAGTATGTGCATATTACTACTTTGACTTCTTGCACTGAATGTTGCTGGGTGGGAGTCTAAGGCCAGGTTGATTGTTCCCGCTTTTAAGTAGAAGGAATTCTTTTTTTCTACCTAGAAGCCTACAGAATTTTTTTTCTATCTTGACCTTCATTAATGTAGCCAGAATATTTCTGAATTGAATGTTTTGAAACACTTGTTTTTCTGAAATTCCATGCTATTTTTCTATATGTAGATTAATACCTATCTTCATATTAGTAATTTTTTTGACTACCAAAATTCAATAATTCTAAAATTACCTAAAATTGCCTGGATGATCTGACCAACATTTACCCTTTTAAAATCATTTCGTGCCACTCCACCTACTTATTGCTCAGTACAACCACAGTGATCTGTCTCTTATTCAAATGATCAGGGCCTTTTTACAGAACCTCACTCCCTGGGTCAAATCAACTGGCTACCTCCTTCTCTTTCAGGTAAAGTGACATTTGTTTTCAGGTTAAGCAGCACTCCTTCACTTTCAGGTTAAGTGACACTTGACTAATCTCTCAAACCTCAGTATACGTTAAATTATACTATTTTTATTCACAGCATCCTGCCCTTGACATTTATAGCACATATCTCAAGTAGAGCTGGAACGTGAAATTATTTGTTTAATTTATTCCACTACAGAGTATAAGAAGACAGGGAGCAATATTTGCTTTATTCATGCAGAATCCCATCTTATTAACTCATAAAGAGTTTTTGTTAACTGGACCAATAGGTACATGGATGGGCAAATCCAATAAATTTTTAAATACATTTTTTAAAATGTATTTGATTTTTAAAGTCTAAGATTCCATTTTAATACTTTCATTGTCCTTTTTCACTTATTTTGATTTGGTTACCCAGAGAGCATTAATTTCTTTATACTTATTAGCATACCTTTCTATGTACTTTGACCCTTTAAAAAAGTATCAGCGTATCCCACCACGGCATTATGGACCAGATGCACTACAAACCAAGCCTTCTATTAGCTTCTGTCCAGCTCCTCACTCTATGCCTGTTTCCAGCTCATGCACATTCTTTTGGGCCCATATGACTCCCGGAACTCTGAGTATCTAAACACTGATATCAGCCTGCTTGGTCATCTCCCAAATGAGGAGGCCTAAGCCTCTCAATCTTCAGAACTTAAGTAATAATGCAGAAACTTGCAGGTAAAATTATTTTTTTGTTCCATTCCACTCTTTCAAACAGGTAGATGACCTCTATTTTCCTTTAGCTTGGAATGCAAATTACTTTCCCTTCCATAGCTACTGTCTTAAAGAAAAAGAAGGGTGTCTATACAATAAGAAAGCCTAGCTCTTTAATGGCTGGGAGAGTTACATCCATACTGTTTGGCTCAGGTTTATCATATTTCTGCATCTGCAATAAAGGTAAACTCACAGCTGGCATACCAGGAGAAATAATCAAATTATTTATATCTTTCTTCCATATTAAAAAGAAATTGTTTTTGAAAAGCTAGGACAATTTTGATAAAAACATCAGCTTTTGGAATGGTTTTGATAGCACTAATAAAATAAAATATCATATATGTTATGTAAGTTAAATATGAAAAAATGCATGCTTCTTAGAGGAATGCATATGGTAATATACTTTCCTTTACCAGTTTCTTCCATCTACAAATCACAAGGATGCTTATTTAATAATAATTTCATTTGTATTGTGTTAGATAGTACTTAAGTCATAGTATTTGCTTATGTTTGAATCAAAACAACAAATGATCATGTACTTCCCTAACTACCTTCTAATTTGGTTCTTACTAGGATATCAAGGCTCTGTAGTTTCTATCTGATTAGAATGTTGGCTATTGTCTCACGTCTTATGCAAACTGAAAGACAGTGCTATGTGTTAAATCATAATTTAGCCTTGAAAATGGCTTTCAGGAACTGTCATATATAAGTATATATAGTCTAAAAATGTTAAAATATGATATATGAGTTATAATACTTATAATTATATATAATAATATTAGTATAATTGCAAATGCAGGCTCTGTAGTGCAAGATGATTAAGTCTATATTGTGACTGCATATTTATTAACTGCCTGCTTTTAGACAATCATAACTTCTATAGATTCCTGGAAAATGGTGATGGTGATATTCCTGAACTCACCGTTTTGCTATGAAGATTAATTGAGATTAAATGAGAGTATTACTCATAAAGGAAGTTGTCAACAAGAGATTCTCATTATTTCTATTGAATATGATGGTATGCCTGACTTATCCAGTCAACTTTAGAAAAAAATAAAATGTATACACTTTATTCATTCCATCTCACTTTCTTTTTACTTCTTCTTAGGGCAACAGTGATTCTTCTTTAAAAAAAAAAAAGAAAGAAGTAAAACAACTCATGTGGAGCTTCTTTTTAATGTAACCCTTTCTTCCTTTAAAATAAGTAAGAACTGGTAATGGAGTAAAATACAAAATTATCATAGCACATCTTCAAAGTACATTGCATCAACATGATTGAAGATCTTTTAGAATTACAGAGAAAGTAGCAGCATATATAGTGGTTTATTCTTGGTTTTGATAATTACTATGTAATCTGAGAGGCACTTGATATTTAGTGTCTAATATATAAAGTTTGGGGAGAAAATTTATAAAGTGTCACTAATATATAAAGTCTTACAAAAATACAACTTTAGTTTAGATAATGCCTAGTCTACAATCTAAAATAAAAGTTAAATAGATAAAACCAAGGAGGATTCTGAAGCCACAGATAGAAATCAAATTTGATTTTAAATGTGAACATTAACTTTTTAAAAATAATATTGAAACCTGCAGTGACCTTTCTAATCTTGGCAATGTTTGTGATGTTTAAAGTTTAACTGAAGATAGTTGAACTTTAGAAGATATTTTAAAAAATCAACCACACAATATAGATTCTATCAAAATATATCATCAGGAAGAATCTATGCCATAGAATGTGTATGAGAAAGAGAGCAAAAGTGAAAGCTAGAGCTAGAGACACAGAGAGAGCAAGCAAATCTGAAACTGCGTTAAAGAAGATAGTAATGTGAAGAAAAATTTTAATGCATTAGCCTATAGAGCCACCAATGTTTAGCAACACCTCCAACTGCATGGGTCAGAATGTATCACCTCAAGCAGTTTTATTGCCAAAGTCATCTCTCCAGCAGAATTTGATGAATCAAATGCAGTGAATAGGCTTTCCTTCTTTTTAAAGTCTGAGTCATATTTATTGTGTTTAGTACCATATTTTCTTTATTCATTTATCTATTGATAGACACATAGGTAGATTTCATATATTGGTTACTATGAATAGTGCTGCAGTGAACAAGGGAATGAAGATATCCCTTGACATATTGATTTCAGTTTCTTTGGATATATACTCTGCGGTGAGATTGCTAGATCATCTGGTCATTCCATTTTTAGTTTTTTGAGGAACTTCTACACCATTTTCCATAATGGCTATGCTAATTTATCTTTTCACCAACAATGTACCAGAGTTCCATCTTCTCCCCACCCTCACCAATACTTATCTTTCATCTTTTTGATAAAAGTCATTCTAACAGGTGTGAGGTGGTATCTTCTGTGGTTTTAATTTGCATTTCCCTAATGATTAGTGATACTGAGCATTTTTTCATGTGTCTGTTGGCCATTTGTAAGTCCTCTTTTGAGAAATGTCTTTTCAGGTACTTTGCCCATTTTCTAAATCAGGTTATTTGTTTTCTTTCTATTGAGTTGTTTTAATTCCTTATATATTTTGGATATTAACCCTTTATCATAGAGATAGTTTGCAGATATATTCTCCCATTCTGTGTGTTGTCTCTTCACTTCGTTACTGGTTTCTTTTACTTTCCCCACTGTGTGTTCTTGGCAGCTTTGTCTAAAATCAATTGACTGTAAACGTGTGGGTTTATTTCTGGGCTTTCTAGCCTATTATACTGGTCAATGTGTCTGTTTTCAAACCAGCAGCATGCTGTTTTGATGACAATGATTCTATAATATATTTTGAAATCAGGAAGTGTGATGCCTTCAGCTTTGTTCTTTTTGCTCAAGACTGTTTGGCTATGTAGGGTCTTTTTCGGTTCCATACAAATTTTGGGATTATTTTTTCTATTTCTGTAAAAAATGACTTTGGAATTTTGATAGGGATTGCATTGAGTCTATAGATCACTTTGTGTAATATGGACATTTTCACAATATTATTCTTCCATTCCTTGAACATGGGATACCATTCCATTTATTTGTGTTTTCATCAATGTCTTTCATCCATGTTTTTTATGAATAGTTTTCAGTATACAAGTCTTTCACCTCCTTGGTGAAATTTACTTCTAAGTGTTTCATTTTTTGTTTTTGCTATTGTAAATGGGATTGTTTTCCTAATTTCCTTTTTGGATATTTTTATATTAGTATATAGAAATGATACTGATTTTTGTATGTTGATTTTGTGTCCTGTAAATTTACCGAATTTATCAGTTTTAACATTTATTTTGGTGGCATCTTTATGGTTTTTCATATATATGATTATGTTGCCAGCAATGGATAAATCTGGAGGACATTATGCTAAGTCAAATAAGCCAGGCACAGAAAGATGAATATCACATGATCTCACTTATATGTGGAATCTAAAAAAGTTGAACTCATAGAAGTAGAGAGTAGAATGATGGTTACCAGAGGCTAAGACAGTGGGGGGAAGAAGGGAATGGGGAGTTGTTAATCAAAGGGTACAAGTTTAAGAGAGGCAGCAGGAATAAGTTTTAGTTCTCTTGCACAGCAGGGTGACTACAGTAAATAATAATGTATATTTCAAAATAATATAATATATAATTAATAATATAATAATATATTCTATATTTCAAATAAGTGCATTCCAAATGTCTCACCACAAAAATTATAGGTGAGGTGATGGATATGTTAATTAGCCTGATGTAATCATTCTGCATTGTATACATTTATCAAAATATCTCATCGTACCCATATATGCATATAATCTGTGCATCAAAAGTAATATTCATAGTAAAAAAAATTTAAAATAAAATAAATTTACAAAAAGCAATGAGCAGGAGATAAAGCAGCCACAAACTATGACAACCCCCAGCATAAGTTAAAATGCACTTTGTCACTCATTAATTGTTCCCCATAATGATCCTTCCAAAACAGCTTAATATCCACTTGAAGACACTATAACCTAAAATCAATGTGTTTTAGTTTTAGTAAGATATAGTGGAACTAGCCCAGAATTTAGATTCAGACAAATTTGAGTTTAACTGTTTTTTTATAATTTATGAGCTCTTTAAAAAGTCTGCCTATGCACATTCGAGAAAGTTACTTAGGTGTGATTAGAGTCATTGTTCCTTAACTGTAAAATGGAAATAAACTTCACACAGTTGATGTGAGAATTTAATTGAGATCATGACTCATAGGAAATGTACACTTCTCCTATTATAAAGTACATTCAGGCAACACAGACTGAAGTAGTCCACAAATGGGCATATGCTTCTGCACTCAGGGTTATTATTTGGGACTTATGTGAAAAATATTTTAAATATTGCATTATGGAACCAATAGAAAAAAGAGATATTACAAAATCAAAGGTTGCTATCCGTATTGATTTGACTATTATCTCAAGGACGCTAAGATCAATGAATTGACCTCAGGTTAGACTACTAAGATATTTTATGTTTCACAATTGCAAATGTCACCTTGTTCAATTCTGACTAAGAGTTTGGAAGAGCCTGTGGAGTTTGGTTGATTTAAACTTTTGGGAAAATAACTTACTCCACAGTTGTGTCTTGCCAATGGTGATAAGGCAAAGGAAATATTAATAACACTATATGTTTTTCTTCACATATTATGAACTGATACTTTCCAGAAAGATATTCTAAATGAATTAAAAACAGGTAGATAAAAATTGTTCATGATGCCATAAAAAAGTACAGATCTATAAAAAATCTCTTTTAAAATCCTTTTAAAAGTAAATTGGATCTCTTAAAATGTTTTAAAACTTAAATAGTCACTAAAAGTTCCACTTCTATCATATATGCTCCTTCTCCAGAAATAAACATTATTCTGAAGTTGATGTATATTGATTCAGTATGTTTTGAGTTTTTTGCATATGCGAGTATCTAAGTCCATTTTTTATTGCTATAACAGAATACCTACCTGAGACTGAGTAATTAATAAGGAAAATAACTTTATTTGGCTAATGACTCTGGTGGCTGGAAAGTGCAAGATTGGGCAGCCACATCTGGTAGGCATCTGCTGATGGCCTCCTGCTGCATCATAAGATGGCAGAAAAGAGGAAGGGGAAGAAGGTGTATGACATGAGAGGCAGCCTTGCTGTGTAACAACCCACTCAGGTAAGAATTAATCCAGTCTTGTGAGGACTAAACCAGTCTTTCTGAGAGAGAATTAATCTGTCTTAACAACCTAATCACCTCTTAAAGCCACCACTTCCCACCACCACATTGACTGTCTTATTCTATTTTCTGTTGCTTATAACAGAATACCTGAAATTGAGTAATTTATTTTAGCAAAATTTATTTCTCACAGTTATGGAGTTGAGAAGTCCAAGGTTGTGGGGCAGCATCTGGTGAGAGCCTTCTTGCTGGTGGAGACTGCAGAGTCCCAGGATGACACAGAGCATCACATAGCAAGGGATCTAAGCATGCTAGTGTGCCAGCTCAACTCTCTTCCTCTTCTTGTAAAGCCCTCAGTTCCACTCCTATGATAACTGATAAATCAATTAACCTATTTATGCATTAATTCATGAATGATCCATGATCCAAACACTTCTCAAATGTGCCACCTCTTAATACTACCGTGTTGAAAATTAAATTTCAACATGACATTCGAAGGGGACAAATATTAAAACCATAGCACAGACTAACTCTTGGATGACAAAAAAGAAAAAGAATTTTTGGGTATCAGTTATATTCATCTTCAGCTTTACTGGGACCTTCAAAATTGCTTTTTAAAATGGTATATCAATTTATAAATACATTCAAAATAGGTTAACTTCCTGTCAGTACATATTCTCCCCAATAACTGATAACAGAAGATTTTATTTTCTGCCATTTTGACCTGCATGAAGTGTGATGTATAAATGTTATTTTGTATGTGTAGGTGGTAAAATATACATAACATAAAATTTGCCATTTTAACCATTCTTATATATACAATTCAATGCCATTAAATACATTCACAATGTTGTATGACCATCACAAACATCCATATTCAAAACTTTCTCATCTTCCCAAAGTAATACTCTGCAACTATTAAACAATAACTACCCTTTTCCCCCTTCCCTCCAGGTGTTGGTGACCACCATTTTACTTCCTGCCTCTATGAATTTGACTACTGTAGGTACCTCATATAAGTGTAATATTGCAATGTTTATCTTGTTGTGTCTGGCCTTATTTCACTTAGCATAATATTTTCCAAGTTCATCCCCTTTTTAGCATGTGTCAGGATTTCATTCCTGAATACATTCAATTATGTGTATATACCAAATTTTGTATATCCATTCATGCATTAGCCAATGAACATTTGGATTATTTCCAGTTTGGGCAACGTTGTTATGAACATTGGCATACAAATGATCTATTTGAATCCCTGGTTTTCCTCCTTTAGATATGTATATAGAAACATAATTGCTGAATCATATAATAATTCTATATTGAATGTTTTTAAGAACTATCATACTGTTTTCCATATTGGCTGCACTGTTTTACATTCCTACCAGCAGAGTACAGGGCTCCAATTTCTTTACATCTTTTCCAACTTTTTCTATTTTCATTTCATTTTCTAATAGCCATCCTAATGGGTGCAAAATGGTATCTCATTATAGTTTTGATTTGTATTTCCTTAATTATTAATAATGTCAAGCATATTTCTATGTGCTCATTAGTCATCTGTAGATCTTATTTGGAGACATGTCTGTTCAAGTTCTTTGCCCATTTTTTAATTGTTTTTTTTGTTGTGTTGTAATAGTATGTAAACTTTAATATATTTTAATGTATTTCTCTGTTGGTGAGGTTGAAAATCTATGTATGTATTAGACATTTAGGTTTTCTCTTCTATGAATAGTATGTCTATAACTTTAGACTACTATTCAATTGAAATATTCATCTACTGATCTGTGTTCTTTATATATTACACATTTTGATTCACAGGTCATCTTTTAATCAATATCTAAATTTTTTCCTTATGATATTTCTGCCCTACAGAAATTTTGAATTTTAATGTAATCAAGATTATCAATATATTTTGTATAATTAGTACTTTAGGCATCTTATATAAGAAATCCTTCCATATCTAATGTCAAAATGATGTTTTCTTATTTTTTTCTAAAAAGCTTAGAACTCTCAAGTGTCTTATTATTTAGAATTATTCCCTGCAATTTATGAATTACATATATAATTACATATACATCTGTTTTCATATGAAAAACAAATGGTTTTTATATGTTTTTCAAAAAATCATTTATTACCAGGTAATGCTACCTGTCTTCTTTACCAAACCCCTATCTACATATAATTCTACTCTTGGTTTATCTATTGAACTTAGTTGTTTTACTGTTAATTAATGTGCAACTATAGTACTGACAAAAAGACTAGGTTTGTGGTAAGTCTTGGCACCTGGCAGTGTAAATTATTAATTATTATCCTTTTTCAATATCACTTAGATATTTCTTGGCCATTTCTCTTTCCCATGCATTCTAGAACCTATATTTTAAGAGTCTTAAAAAATCTTACTGGGTTTTTGTTATAATTATGTTGAATTTATGAATTACTTTGAAAGAGAACAGCCATTTTCTATTACTGAAGCAGCATAGCTTTGGTTTCTTTTCATTTCTATAGTTTGTGTCTTTTTACGACCCACAATAGGTCTTATTGGGATGTATGAAAAGTAACATTATAAGACAGTCAAGAAATGGATTACTCCAATAAAAGGTACAAGGAAGTTGGTTAATTATATAGAAACAAATAAAATTTGATTTTGATTTCCTCCACCCGAAAGTTTTATATAGTTTTACAATAATTATTTCTAGATAATATATTTTAGCTATTATGAATTTTGTCTTTTAAAAAACTTCATAATCTAACAATTTATTCTTAATTTAATTACTATAATAGATTTTTAAATATGAACCTTTTATACGTCAACCTTTTTGCATTTCTTTATTAGGTAGTGAAGCGTGGTAATATATCCTCTTCAATTGTTTACCTAAGTTTTTTTTTCTATTTTAGTCATGTATTTTATTTATTTCTCTTGATTTATTTCACTGACTACCTCCAGAAAAATGGTAATAAAAGTGATATAAGCAAGAATTTCGGACATGTTACAAAATTAAATGAATCGTTTCTAACATTTCATTATTAAGTATGATGTTGAATGTGTAATAGAGATAGAAACAGAGACAGAGACAGGGCAGGGAGAGAGAATACAAATTTACTTTGACAAATTAAAGATGTTTAGCCCTATCCCTAGTTTACGAAAAGCTTTGCAAATGAGGTTTGAATATCATTGATGGTCTTTCTGTATTATTGAATTACTGCAGTAAAATTAATTATCTGACCTTTTCTCCTCTAATGTTAAAATTTATTAATGGATTTTTATTGCTCACAATTAAACCTAGCCTTTTTTAAAAATTTAAGATATTTCTGAATTCCTTTTGTCAATATGTTTTTAGGATTTTGCATTATATCTAGAGTGATACTATCCTGTAATTTTCCATTTACTGTTCAGTTTCCTTCTTGTTTCAAAATTACATTACGTTTAGTAAATGAGGTTGTAAATCTTCTACTTTATTCTCTAGAGAGTTTACAAAAGTTAGGGCTCATATCTCTTTGATATGAGATTGTCTATAAAAACAATTGTGCTTTGAATTTTGGGTGGGGAAATTTTTAACAAGTCGAGTATATCTTTATCCATTTTTAAATTTTGTCAAAGCAGTATTTTTTTACATTATACTTTCAAAGAAATTAATCTTTTCATCTAAGCTTTCAAACTTAATGACACAAAGTTGTTTATTGTGTTCACTTTTATTTTTAGTTTTATTTACACGTTGTTTTCCTTCCCTTTTTATTCTCTCTATTTGTTATGTCTGAATTCTCTTTTCTCTTCATTAATATTGAATTCAATTTGTTTATTAGTCTTGTAAAGAACCAACTTTTAGATTTGATGATCTTGTCTATTCAATGATTTTTTTCTATTATATTCATTTGTATAATTATCATTTTTCTTTTTGATGCTTCTTTTTTTAAGTTTACCCAAAGTTTCCTTTTTCTAACTTCTTGAAAGGAACTTTTTTTAAGAAAATTCAAATGCAAAGGAGGAAAGACTGCATCAACAACCTTCATTATGAAACAAGAAGTAACCTCCCACAGTTAGCAAATGCACAACAAAGCGTTTTTTCCTCATGTCATTGCCAATGCACAGAAACTCATTTGGAGTTTTTTTTTAGCTCATGAGGTTAAATGTAGTGTGCATTTTCTCATTTGGAGTTTTGTGACATGTGAGATTAAATGTACTGGGTAGTTTATTAACCAAGTTTTCATCATATTTTACAAACTTAATATACAGTTTTCAAAAATCTGGTTTTTGGTGTTTTCATTAATGCAGAAAATGTAGCTCTGTATTTTTGGTATAATCATAGTATTCATTAGGTATCATAATTATTATCTATACCTATAAGTTTTAAAAAATGTATTTGGAATATGGGATTGAAAGTTGGTATGATTGTTTCAAGGTCACTGAAAAAGTTTCATTTGAATATAAATAAAAGTATATAGTCAAGTGTTCAAATAATTGTACATCAGTATCTTTTTAAAACCATAAGGGTGTCAAAATGATCTATGTAAAAAGAAAAACTGATTTATGGGAAAGCAAATAAATTTTTAAAGCTCCCTATTTTTCAGTACTTTTTTCAGAGATTCACAGTACATGTTGGCATATCAAAGTCTTTGAGAATTCCTATGGAGGAAAAACAAAACAAAACAACTTCCGTGTTCATCTTTGTTTAGCTCAAAGTTTTTCAAATATATTTTACTGTAGAACAACTTTTCTGGGAAACAGCTCAAGAAAGTATCTGCTAAAAGTGAGATGCTGCATGGAACATAGTTTAGAAAGTAATGATTTAAATCAGTTATCAAGTCTCTTCCTCGCCCACTGTTTCTGTGCTCTTAAAGATGGCCAAATAAATAATATCCTCCAGTCCCACTGAATGTTTGAATAAATTGAGAAATAAGACAAATAGGTATGCTAACCGAATCCTAGAGTTAATCAGACATATCTGCCAAATTACAACAGTGCTGGACTAGGGCAAGCATCCCTGACATATGGGGAGAACTTGTCCTGGAAAGAAACAGAGACATGCTCTCTGTGATCACATGGATTCCTGAGAAAAGGCTCAGTTTGAGCCAAACACACCTAGTTATTCTTCCCAAATATACCATTCTGATAAATCACTCCACCCACCCTCCCCCAAGAGGTGGACTGAACCAATGTGTGAAGAAAGACCGTGTTATATAAATGAGGCTACTTAAACAAGAAAGGAAATATCAGAACTGGAGAAGAAGACTTTATAATATTCCCAGCTTTAAATTTTCTTAACCCATTGGGCCTTGTTATTAGTCCTTTGTCATCCTGGAGTTGCTCTTGGGCCTCTCAGGAAAAGGAGTTCATGTTACATAATCCATGGGGCTATCCTTCTTTCCACCCACCAACATTTTGTATCAGATGGACATCTTATATCTCACAACTATAAAAACCCAGGTGATGCATGTTCTAAATACCCTGATTTGATCATTACATTGTATGCATGTATCAAAATATCACATGCATCACATAAATATGTACAAATACTATGCATCAAGTTTTTAAAAACACCTGGCCTACGATCAGTCTTAACAAGTTGCCATTATCACATTTTCTTGTCCACATAGGAAAGCCCAAAGCCACACACAACAAAACCTCCTCACATGCCAAGTCTGCCAATTCCACTACCTCTTTTATTCCTTGGTTTTCTCAGAAAATTTACCAAATGACAGGGGTTAAAGACTAAAGAATATATGTGTGAGAATCTCGAGGTCTTTTGTAAAATGTCACTCTCCTGGGGAACTTCTGCTCTGGAACAGGTGGGTTTTGAAATTTTAAAAACTGTCATTTGAGCCCCATCAATTATTTGTGTGATATTTGGCAAGTTATATAACCTCCTTGAGCCTTTGTTTTACCAAATGTAAAAATGGAAATAATATCTACTTTATAGAGTACCTTTGAGAATACCATGTGATTAACACACACATCATCTAATCCCAAAGAAGGCCTTGTAAAATATTAATAGCATTAGTTTTATTGCTCTGCCATTACTAACCTTTCAGTAAATGTAAAACACATAGCAGCACAAACTTGCTTCCCACTCCCCTTAATTCAACTTTACACTCTACACTACAAAGAACATTTAGTCCCCTTCACAATCTCCTAAAGCCCACACACAAACGGGGTGAGGTGAGAGATCTGATCCTGTGGTTTTATAGCCTTTTACATTAGACAGTCCCTGAATGTCTTTACTGCCGGCTCTACATCACTTTGGAAGTCCCTATCTCACTAATAGCCAAATGAACTGAATCTTTTTCTGGAATAAGGATATTATGAGTAATTTGCCTTAACCAACTTTTAAGTGAAACTCGCAGAAAGATAGCAAATAGCGACAAGAGTACAGTGATCCCTATTTGTTCTGAAAACTTGCTTTAAAGCCTCAGAGTACAGATGTCAAAGAATCAAAATACAGTGAAAGCGATCTAGTTAAAACAAACTTGAACATGTCAAACTGTTGTCAGTTAAAAAGACATTCTATAATGAGGGAATTTAAAATGTATATACTGTGGTATCTGAGAGTTTTGCCTACATTTGTACATCTTTACCATCTGATTTGTTGTTGTGACCTTGCTCCCCCATCTACATAGTTAAATGAAAGAAGCAATTTTTTAAAGTAGCTTATCTTCTCTTAGACCTCTGCACTGATTTTCTCCATTTAATTCTCTGCTCCTATACCCAGTGGTTTGTCCTCTCTTTACTTCCCATTAAATATTGCAGCAAGTCCTATATTTTAGCTTCACAAAACCACTCTATTTCGATTGTCTCCAAGGATCTAAGGTTTTATCTTGCAGCTTGTCTCCCATAGAGTAGTAGTAAAAGGACTTTTGCTTCAGGCATGATCAGGGCTTGAGTCCAAAATGTGCTATCAACCTCTGGAGTCCTCAATTTCCTCATTTTTAAAAGGGAGATCACAACTTCCGCAGAGATTGTTGTGAGATTTAACAAGATGATAAAGACAAGTTCTTACTACCATGTCTGGCACATGGTTAGTGCTCTATAAATATTAGGCTGTTTTGTTAAAATGCACATATATGTATACATACATACAGTTTAACTTAATTATAGTGGATCATATTTTATGAATAAGTTAACGGTTTAACTTATTCAATAAATTTTGTTAAAATATATATATAAACTTTAACTTAATTATAGTGTAATACATTTTATGAATAATTTAACAGTTTAAATATGAAATATGATTAAAATACCATCATTAAGAGAGACAGTATGTCATGATCTAGCTTGAGACTTTAGAACCAGACTACCAGAGCTGAATCCCATATCTACCCTTTGACTAGCTGTGTGACCTTGTTGAAGTTAGTTAACATCTATGTATATCCATTGTTTGATCTATAAAAAGGAGTAATTATATTAATAATAACCAATTCACAGGTTTGTTATGAGAACCCAACTTAGAAAAGTATTTGGCACCAATTAGAATTTAATAAGCATTTTCAGATGACTCCTTTCATTAAAAAATAAATGTGACTATTATCATTATACAATTGAAGACAATCTTGATTTATATTTACTAATTTTGAACTACATATAAAATTTAGCAAATATCACATTGCTAAACTTGGACACCATAATAATGTATTTTTAAGGAATTCTAGCATTATGTCAGAGTTCAGAATCTCATAAAAGGTATCAACAGTCGAAAGCTATCATAAAATAATGCCTGTAATATCTGTAATGTGTGCTTTAAATTTTGTTCTCTTCATAAGAGAGTGCTACATAAAGGTTGGGAGAAATATTCCAAGGTTTAGCCTGTACATCTACAAAACATTTTCTCTATTTAATGATGAAACAGCAACATGTGTCCATAAAGCTCCCATTTAATATTTGTTTATGTGTATAAAGATGTAAAAATGTGTTTTTATGATATGTCCTTGGTGTTTAAGATTTCAAATTTAGAGCCAGAAAAGAGCTTGAGGTGGATGAGGAAAACAATATGATTTCTTACTTGTTAACAACTCCAACCACCCCATCGGCACACACATACACACCCACACACACACAGTGTGTTCTCTCATTCTGCATTTGTAACTGAATGGAGAGAGGTTAAGAAGTAAAGTGTATAACAATGTCATCCAAAAGAAATTAAATATGAGCCACAAATGCAAGCCATATTTTTTTATGTCTTCTAGTGGTCACGTTAAAAAAGCAAAAAGAAATGGGTGAAATTCATTTTACTGTTCTGTTTTATTTAACATAATCAATGCAAAGTATTTTGATGTTTTATCATATTTCATAAATATTTTACAATGTGACTCATAAATAACAAATTTATTGCACTTATTTAAATGATTAATTTATAAAATAAAACTACAATTGAAGTATTTATATTCATTGTTTCATACTAAGTCTTCAAAATCTAATATGTATCTTACACTTAAATCCCATTTCAATTTGAATTAGCTGCACTTCTAGTCATCAATAACCACCTGTAGCTAGCAGCTGCCAAGTTGGACAGCTCAGATCAGAATAATAGTGTTTCTCTAAAGGGAGATTATGCTTCACTCCCTACTCCTTCTATGGCTCAGAAAGAAATTCCATTGAGCTTTTCAAGTTCTTGCAACTCTCATAAATTCTCTTAGTAGGAAAAAAAAAAAAAAAAAAAAAAAAACTCCAGTACTAAAACTGGAAGAAAATATGTATACTTCAAAAAGGCCAAACCTGCCATATTTAAAGAGGGTACAACATCTAATAGGATTATAGAAAACAAATACAAGATTTATCAGATAACTCTCAGAAATGTTTAAAGGTAGACAAGGGCAGACTTTCAGAAATATAGCAGTTTACACTAATATTTCCCAATAATCCATACTATATTTCATGAGATGTATTTGATATCCATATATCCACTGGCTTTCATAAACCCTAATATCTCATTCTCTAATATTAAATGATTTTATCATTCACAACCCTGTACTGTAACTTGCAGAGCCGGGAATCAGCTACAATCAGCTCTGCTACCAGCAATGCACAGAGAGCAATACTTTTTTTACATGGTTTGCTGTGAGTTTTGAAGTAAATGCAAATTAGATTTTCTTTATCTTGAAAATGTTTACCTTTCCAAAAAAAGAAATCCGCATAGAACCTAATTCTCTTAGGTCCAACAATACTCCCTCCATAATATTAATATTTTATTCCCCTTTCATACTGAGGCATGTGGCTGGAATCTTTCTCAGTTAACTGATCTTGAAAGGGTAGACTATTCAAACATCATTGATTAACTTTTACCCTTAAAGCAAGGACAGAGCCAGACCTATGGAACCTTTAAACCATTCTTTCAGAACACACATCTCCTCTGAAAAAGAAAATACACAGCAAGCCTTTAAGCCTATATTCTGGAAATTTTATGGAAAGATAATTGTCTCTTTCACATCTACATAGTCTTGAGAAAACCCATCTACCCTTATAAAATCACATAATACTTAAGTGTTGATGAATCTACAAATACATATCTGTAGTTCAGATCTTCCTTCTGAACTCTACAACCCGGCAACCTACTGACTCTGGACATATTATTCTTAGGCACTTCAATATTAGGGTGACCAACCATCCTGGTTTTCCAGGGACTACCCCAGTTTTATCACTGAAATCCCTCCATTCTAGGAAATTCTTCAGTTCTGAGAAACTGAGACACCTGGTAACTATTAACATGGCCAACCTTGAATATATCATCTTTGCCCACACAATATGCTTCCTTTTAAATTCCTAAGTTTTGGGGGGTTCCAAAACCCACACAGACATATATTTTATGAAAGCAACCCTAGACTTTTCCCTTAAATTTGCATTTATTTTTTCTTTTATTCAAATCATATTTATTGACTATCAACTAGGGCTTTATCAATTGAAAAAAAATGAAAAGAATATCTACCATTAGGGAGTTTACATTTGATTGTTGAAAGACAAAAAATGAATAGAAAAAGAAAATAATACATAAGATTTTATAAATAGTGGTATAAGAACAAAGTAAAACAGAGTAAGGAGACTAAGAAGTTTAGTTCATAGGTATAGAAACTTCCAAAAGTACCAGCAGTACCGAGGTATCCACCTTTTTCCATTTAGTTTCTAAGATTCATAGGAAGATAACCCCACTGCAAGATTCAAGAGGACACATATTTCTTGATCACTTATGATAATCCCAACCCCTTGCCAATGGCAATGGATCCCAAGCTAAAGTCAATTAACCCACATTACTTTCCTGGCAAATGTGATGCATTCAGATTTGGGTATATGATCTAAATTGGTCCAATCAATCTAACCAATTTGAAAGATTTACATTCCAATATAGTGTGAGAAGTAGCCTTTTTTTAAAAATTAGATTTTAACATAGAAACATGCTGTCCAGCCTACTCTTGGTAGTCATCTTGTTCATTTACTCAAGAAATCAACATGCAAAGCTAAGAGAATAGTCAAGGAACACAGCCAATTCACAACTGGAGGCCACTATATTTTTTTTACCTCATGTCAAGTAACATAAAATATGGATTCCTTGCTAAGGCAAGTTGGCTTTTAGACTTCCGTTATGGCTTTTGGACTTCTGTTATCAGATATACAAATGGTACAAACTCTTTCACTTCCACAACTATTCTTGTACTTTTTCTTCTACCTAGAGTGCATCTCCTTACTTCTTTACTTGGATGACCACAAGAGCCAGCACATTTGAGAATTTTTTTTTTTACTACATCATTTCAGCCTATGTTAGATGCTCCTCTCCTCTGCTGCTATAGTACCACAATACAGAACTTATCACACATTGCAAGTGTATGTTTATGGCAATTTTATTATACCTAAATTAGAGGAAAGTGATTAAATTATGATTAAGAAGCCTCTATATCTTTAATATTCTCTGATTCAGTAATACAATTGTATTTTAAACTCTAAAAATTGATAGATAATGCCTCCACCATAGCCCTAGCCTATAAATTTTAGTTATGTTATTATACACCAAGGAAAGATAAAATTTAATCTTGCCTTACAGTTGCACTTATTTATTTTGACAAGCAAATATAAAACCTAATTTTTCTAGTGAATACGACAGATTTCTGTTTAGTAAATTATTTTCTTGTGGCACATATTTGAAAAGTTAACACATTGTGATTGCTTTTTAGGGAAACAGGTAATTTTCACATTTTTAACAATATATGTTTAAATATAAAGGCTTTCTTCCTTGTAAAGTTTTAAGTCAACTTAAAATATTCCCTACAATTATTCCTTTTTCAAGTACTAACATTTCTTCCAAGTCACATTCTTAATCAAAATGGATTTCACACTACAATTTTTTCTGTGAAGGTACCCTCAAAGCATGTTTTTCCCTTTTCATATGATTTTGACACATCATGACTCATATCTAAACCAAATTCTTTGTTTCCCTCGCAAGAATTTATCTCTGAAACTCCACTATAGTCTTAAATTCATGCTGAAACTTGCATGAGAAATCAACTGGAAAATGAGAAACGCATGCAATGAATTTTTGCCTGAAAAGTGCCCTAGCAGAAACAGGTTTTACAACAGGTTTTGCATTGACAAAAATAATAATAAGGGGCAAAGGCCAGGTAATTGGTGAAGGAAACAATGAAATAATGATCCAGAGTGGACAGAAGAAAAATACAGTAAACTTTTCATACCCTTTTAAGCTAAATTTCAGCTGGAACTTCAAGATCTAGTTCTCCCCCTAAAGAAATATATCTGTAGAAAGATTGTAATTTCCTTGCTCTGTATGTTTTGTTCTGCTTACATCAAGCAATAGCATTTCAACAACAGCTCACCTTCTGCATTTAGGAAGACAAATTGGACTTTCACAGGGACCAGAGGTGATTAGACGCTACCAAAGAATATTAGGAACATCGTGCTTATGCACGATACGTGGCTATCAGCAGATTGAAAGCTCTCAACCCACTGAAATTATTTAGGTAACTATGGAGGTACATATCATTTGTAACTATTTTTTATATTTATAAGCCTTTCTCAATTTTGATGTCTAAATTATGACAGGCAGTAATAATGGGAAAATAAAATCAGATGCACTGCAATGCTTCCGATATCTAGGAAAATAGCTCTAAATGTAATTTATATATCTACATATCTACATCTACACATTTTATTATATGATAAATATATTTAAACTTATCAAAGAAATTCCAGTGTAGTATAGTTAGTAAACACATAAAAAAAAGGTCTTAATGAAAAATTAATCTCCCACCCTAATCTTCCTAACCTCAATTATAATTGCCTGAATCAACATTTTTAAACATTTCTGTTTTTATTTTTTTACTGTCAACTAATAGCTTAAGGATCTATTTCTTGATTTATCAATTTCAAACAATATCTGTTGTTCCTTCACAAGAACTGAAAGTGAGAGATTTAGCTCACTTGAAAAAAAATCTAATTCACTTGATTCCTCGTCTACAGTGGTTCCATGACTACAATCAGTGATGGGCTGGTAAATGTTTAGCAATGGGTTCAGTGAGGACAAAGGCCTCAATTTGTAGCATTTGCCAATTTCTTAGGTGTGAATATTCCCACTATGGTCAATTTCAAAGTACCAGAGGTTTGGCTCAAGAAATCCCTAAAAATTTAGCAATTAATTCTAGTGATCCAGTACAAGCCAGATCCAGCACAACACTAGATAGCCTCTATAAATATAATACTGGTTATCTTTTTAACTAAATAATACATTTCTATTTACTGATAAAGTCTCTTCATTCAGAACCTTGACACAGCTCTTTCTTCCTCCCTCCAACCCTAAGCCTCCATTCAATGATCACTTTGATATTAAGATAGTATGTATATTCAAGTAAGAAATCAAAACAAACACTTCTGTTTTCCGTCTTGATTCTTAACGTTGAAAGCATAAAAAATATTATATAAGTAAAATCATGTAGCTATTGTTTACTAAAAAGCCAGAGGATGTGTTGGAATCCCAGTATCAAACATCGAATATTCTGAGAGATATATTCCTAGAATTGAGATGACTAACACTCTCATTTGTATCATTTCATCACTTGCTTGAAACCATGAAACACCCTTATTTGCTCCATATTTAGAATTTAGAACATGATTTTTTAAACTAGGTTCTTTTGCTTTTTGACTTTGTGTTGGATTTTATTTTTCTTCGAATTTCTCATTACTCAGTGTATATACTGTGTGTCCACGGGGCAAAAGATTAGATTAGATTGTGTTTTTCATATTCTCATATTTATCCACCTTTCAAATCAGACTGTTTTGTAACATCTCTCTTTATGCCAAGAAACCTTCGCCTCAGAGAACTGCTTACTCATGTTCCCATCTGACAGCTTTCTCTCCTTTGTATAGTCTTTGTTACCATCATATCCCCAGCTGACTCCAACATTCCATCCACACCATGCTACAACTGAGCATCAGACAGTGGCTTAAAAAAAACCCATAACTGCACTCACTAATTTCCCTCCAAAGTCATGACAATGATGTTAAATGAGCCTTGAGAGATAAGGAAGTCTACTACATTGTCACACACCCATCAACCCCACTATTCACACCGTTACTTCATATCTTCTTCTGTCTTCTCAAATATTTCTACCTCTTTGGCTATCCTCATATCTGGATGATCTTCCTTTTAATTTTACTGAGAAAATAGAACCTTCTATATATTCACCACCAAATCAATTTGTGTCTGTATCCACATACACAGTCTTTCATTCTGTTAAAATGAGCACTGAATCCATGTCCTGTCCCTGTCCAAATGTATTACTCTTGAAGTATGTACCTGTTCTCCTGAATCATCAAATTTTACTTTCTATTGGCTGATCCCCATAATGATATGTGTATGCCATAAATATTCCACCTTAATTTATATAACTAATAGAATGTTGTACTGGCACAAAAATAAAAACACAGAACAAGAGAATAAAGAGATCAAATTCAAAAGCTTCTGCACAGCCAAAGAAACTGTCACAAGAGCAAACAGACAGCCTACAGAATGGGAGAAAATTTTTGCATGCTACACATCGGATAAAGGGCTGATAACAAGAATCTATTTAGAACTCAGGAAAATCAGCAAGAGAAAATCAAACAACTCTATCAAAACGTGGGCAAAGGACATGAACAGAAACTTTTCAAAAGAACACAGAATAATGGCCAAAAAACATATGAAAAAAATGCTCAACAAATCTAATCATCAGGGAAATGCAAATCAAAACTACAATGAGATATCACTTATCTCCAGTGAGAATGACCTTTATCAAAAAGTCCCAAAACAATAAATGTTAGCGTGGATGCAGAGAGATAGGAACACTCATGCACTGCTGGTGGGACTGCAAACTAGTGCAATCTCTGTGGAAAGCAATATGGAGATACCTTAAAGAGATACAAGTAGATATACCATTAGATCCAGCAATTCCATTACTGGGCATCTACCCAAAAGAACAAAAGACATTCTATAAAAAAGACATCTGCACTAGAATGTTTATGGCAGCACAATTCACAATTGCAAAGATGTGGAAACAACCCAAGTGTCCATCAATACATGAGTGGATTAATAAAATGTGGTATAGGTATACCATGGAGTACTATTCAGCTGTAAGAAATAATGATGATATAGCATCTCTTGCATTTTCCTGGATAGAGCTGGAACTCATTCTACTAAGTGAAGTATCCCAAGAATGGAAAATAAGCACCACATGTACTCACCAGCAAATTGGTTTCACTGATCAACACCTAAGTGCACATATAGGAATAACATTTATCGGGTGTCGGGCAGATGGGAGGGGAGAGGAGGGAATGGGTATATACATACATAATGAATGCGTTGTGCACCGTCTGGGGGATGGACACGCTTGAAGCTCTGACTGGGGGGAGGGGAAGGGCAACATACGTAACCTAAACATTTGTACCCCCATAATATGCAGAAATAAAAAAAAGTAAGAAAAAAAAGAGTAGTTTGTGAAATCTGAATAATTTATGTGTTAGTTTGATATGGATTGAGATAGAATTGTGGATCGGTGTAGAAAAGATGGGCCAGCATATTGTGGTACTTAAACTATCAGTTTTAGTTTAGAAGAAAATAAATTTGGATCCTTACCTCACACTGATCACGAAAAATAATTACAAATAGATTGACACTTCAATATTTTAACACTTTGACTGAAAATACATGAAGATATTATGCTGATATTTAAATAATGAAAGATTTTTTTAATTAAAGCTGAAATTAGTATCAAAATACTACAGAAATTATTTTTGAATTTAATTACAATGAATATAAAAACTCAGGATTTTTATTTTCAAAAATGGAGCACTAACTTGTCTCAAAATAATCCACTTATGATGAACAAGTGAGGATACTGGAAAAATGCTAAAAAAAATTTATTCGAAGGTGTCAGAAAGCTACCAAATAATGTTAAGGCTTGAGGGGCCAAAATCTCAGAAAGAAATGATGTTCATAGAAATAAACATGATATTTGGTGCTACTTTTTGTTTTTTTCTTTTTCTTTTTTACTATTATTTCAGACTATTACAGGGGTATAAATGTTTTGGTTACATAAATAGCTTTGTACAGTTTGAGTTAGAGTTATAAGTGTGCCCATCCCCCAGATAGTGTGCATTATCCCTGTTAGTTGTGAATTTTCTCATCCCCTCTTCCTCCCTCCCACCTGCTTAATTTCTGATGAATGTTATTTCCATATTTGTACATTTTATTCAACTCATTTCAATTGAACAGTAAGTATACACAGTGTTTGTTTTTCCATTCCTATGACACTTCACTTAGAAGAATGGGCTCCAGTTCCATCCAGGTTAACACAAGCGGTATTAGGTTCACCAATATTTTTATTTATTTATTTATTTATTTATTTATTTATTTATTTATTTATTTTTATTTCAGCATATTGTGGGGGTACAAATGTTTAGGTTACATATGTTGTCCTTGCCGCCCCACCCCCCCACCCCCGGCCCCTGAGTCAGAGCTTCAAGCGTGCCCATCCCCCAGATGGTGCACATCTCACTCATTATGTATGTATATACCCATTCTCTCCTCCTTCCCTCCCCCCACAATCTGCCCAATACCTGATAAATGTTATTTCTATATGGGTTCACCAATTTTTTTGTGGCTGAGTAGTATTCCATGGTATACATATACCACATTTTATTAATCCACTCATGTATTGATGGGCACTTCAGTTGTTTCCACATCTTTGCAATTGTAAATTGTGCTGCTATAAACATTCTAGTGCAGATGTCTTTTTTATAGAATGTCTTTTTTTCCTTTGGGTAAATAACACAGTAGTGGTGGTAGGTAGATAGCAAAGGATTCCGATCTCCTAGGGATGAAAGTGGGTACTGTTGCCTTGGTGCAATTGCCCCACCTGGGAAGAAGGACAAGGGGGGCCCCAGTCCCCCATCTTGGTCCTGCCTTACCTTAATCCTGTGTCAAACACCTGCCATACCTGGGGTAGGAGGGAACCCACTATAAATCTGCCAATCAGAACTTGGTGGGCCGGCTGCAAAGGAATGCAGAGAACTCTCTAGCCCACCAGCCAAGCAGCACAGGTACCATAAAGTCCAGAAAGTGACCTAGAACCCACATGCGCAGTAAGACTCAAGTCATGCAACTCCCGACTGCCTAATCAAAGTGGTTCCATGATGACGTCTGAGCCAAGGGGAGGTTCCTATTGGGACACCATAAAACAAGACCCAGACCATAACCAAACTCTCTTTTTTCCTGCTGCAACTACGGGTCTGGTCATCATCTGTGGCATACGCAGCACACTCTATAAACTTATATCTTGCTCTTGCTCTATAATCATATCTTTCTCTCCTCAATAAACATCATTTTCGTGCTTGCCTTACTATAGCGGGACTGGTCATTCTTCGACCATGAGCATGTCAAGAGGTGACATTTCAGACTGAAACTTGACACTGGGAGTGCTGGATCAAATGCTACTTCTACTTTCAGTTCTTTGAGGTATCTCCATACTACTTTCCATAGAGGTTGTACTAGTTTGCAATCCCATTAACAGTGCATATGTGTTCCCTTCTCTCCACATCCATGCCAGCATCTGTTGTTTTGGGATTCTTTGATAAGAGCCATTCTCACTGGAGTTTGGAAATATCTCATTGTGGTTTTGATTTGCATTTCCTTGATGATTAGAGACAGAGACATTGATCATTTTTTTCATATGTTTGTTGGTCATTAATCTATCTTCTTTAGAAAAGTTTCTTCTTTGCAAGGAATTCATGATTCTAAAGTTGCTGCTGAGAGGTTATGAAATTGAATAACAGTAGTATCGACATTTCAGCAATTTTATGAGAGCAATAGAATAGAAATCATAAATCAAATCCCAACCATAAGGTGGGGTTCTGGTGAACAGACCAGACTTTTAAAAAGGTTACACATTAGGATTAAGAATAAAACAGAATTAAAGCAGTTCTCAGAAAAACCAAACCGCAAATTTAAAGAAACTCAGTCCATGGTTGGATTAAAGTTATCTGGAAGTACTCTGTCTCTGTAAAATAAGTGTATTTCTCCTCTGGAAGAAGATTATATTAATATTATCCAATGCTTCATATATTTTTCTAATAGTTTCCACAAACAATGACATTCAAACAAAAACAACCAGGCATGCAAGGAGGTAAGTACTAACCTAATAATAATAATAAAAAAAAAAATCGATAACAGCAGAATAGAAATCAACAATCAAATTCCAAATGATACATAATCCCAACAGAAAATGAGATGAAATGGAAATAATGTACTCTCCTCCTGGATATAGATATGAAAATCCTAAATAAAAAACATTTGCAAACTAATTCATGGGTACACTAAAAGCTAGTACTTCACCATTGTATTATATATCCATGTAACAAAAACTCCACTTGTACCCCCTAAATCTATTGAAACAGAAATATTTTAAATTAAAAAATTAAAAATAAAGTTAAAAATAATTAAATCAGCACTATACACAAAAAATCATATATCACAACCAAATAGGATTCAATTTAGATGTTCAAGATTATTTATTATTTTAAAAATCAATGTAATTCAACGTATTAAGAAAACAATGGAGGAAAAAGTATGATGCAGAGAAATCATTTGATAATTAACTAGGCAAGACACTCTCTGCAACTGAGAGTTGCACAAATCCTTTATTGCAGGCGGAGTATCTTGGTGGATTTCTTCCCCATGTCCAGCATACCTCATGTGTCCAGTAATCCTTTGTTGTACTTTTGTACTTAAAAATTCAATTCATTGATTATGCAAAAAGAGTCATCAAATTATAGCCCAAGGACTAAATCTGGTGGCCCATTGTCTGTTTTCATGATAAAGACTTATTTGTACAAAGGTATGTCCATTCATTTCTGTATTGTCTATGGCTTCTCTTATGCCATAGAAAGAGTTGAAAAATTGCAACAGACAACTTATCATCTACAAAGCCAAAAATATTTGCTATCTGTCCCTTTACAGAACAAGTTTGTTGAAGGGTAGTGTGCCTCCTCTATAGTTATGCAATTAGGGTTATCTCCTATTAATAGTAATTAATTCTAGAAAGGGAATTTATAACAATAACAGCAATTAATTTTATTGAACACTTATCCTTGAGAATTTTTTTGGAATTTTAAACATATTATTACTTTCATAAGCCCATTGAACCTCTAGCACTCTGGTCCCAGAATGTGGGTTCTTTACTGCTGGAAGATCTGTCTCAAGCAGAATTGGTTGAAGAATAGCTTCCCATTGATTAGCAAATAAGTTGTCATCAGGCTTTGGACCCCTTCCAATGCCAGAATTTAGAAGCACGTCATATAAACTGAAATTGATTTCTTTGGGGAAGTACCCTGGGTTTGGGGGCCTTGGAATAAACTCCTGGCTGCCCTGTACTGTGTACATTTGTGGGGACAGGGTTAGCATAGTTGGGTCAGAAAACAACGAAAGTTGTTCCATATACAATGTATCTAGTTTGGGCCTCTCTTCTCAACCTAGCCTACTCAGAATCCAATTTCTCGTTTCTGGGATCCTCTAGAGTGCCCTTGTATCTGCTTCCTCCAATTTATTTCAGCACTTGTCACATATCTCCATCAGCTTTCTACTCCCAAAAAAAGCATTGTCTTCTGATAATCCTCCTACACTGTTCTGTTCTAATTAATTTGCTCGATTTCATTGTATTATCACAGCCATAGGGGGTGAATGCTTATACTTAATCTGCCATTTTGATCTGAAAAGTATCATAGTGTTTTCATTTTATGTGTTTGTTTTTAATTAAATGATCTATTTGTTTGTAATAAAAATTGTGTACATTTAAGGTAAATGACGTGAAATTTTGAAATACATACAGGTATACACTGAAATGATTATTACAAACTAACATATCCATGGTGTCACATAGTTACTTACTATTTACTTATTTTGGTGAAAGCACCAAATATCTACTCTCTTAGCAAATTTCCAGTATATAATTTAATATTATTAATTATAGCCACCATACTGTACATTATATCTCTATGCTTATTCATTCTGTTTTTAATTCTACAATAGCTTGTGAAAAAAGTTAAACCATTTTGAATGGTAGGTTTTTTGTTTTTAACTTATAATGAGTACTTAAATATTTGCGTGTTAGAAGTAGTAAGTCTGTCTAGTGAGTGTTTGACATCAATGCTATATGGAGCCTCAGGCAATAGAAAAAGTCAGTAATAGTGATGCTATATTTATTTATAAGTTTGATATGTTGTTCCTCATGGATGTGCTTGCATTAATAATAATTTTAAAAAATGTTGAAGTGCATTTTATCTTGATTACTGAGTTTTTTGGTGTTTCCTTAAATTTTGTGTCCAAGGCAAGTATGACTCCCTCAGCCTTGTTACATCCCTACTTGACTTGGTCCTCAAACTCTTTATATGATATTCTCTATCAGGGTCAATCATATAATCATAAAATAAATATCTATATATGAAGAAAACTATAGAAATACCTGGAGTCAAAATTTTATGCCATACTTCCTATATTAGCCAATATAGCATATTTAAATATTTGCCCTTATAGATTAAACTATTCCAATTTCCAAGAGCCCTGTGTTAAATTGCAGAGCTACCATGCAAGGTACAGGGAGATGTATTTCATTAAACAATTAGCAATTTGTATTATTTGAAAATTTTCTAATATGAAAACCCATGGGTGGGGAATAGGATAGAGAAGAGGTAAAACTTACTGTGGAGCAGAAGGGAAGAAATTCTCTTAAGCAAACAGGAGAGTAAACCTTAGATGCAGGACTGAAATCTAAAAATCAGCATGAGATCAATGATGGGCACAGATGGGGCAATCCAAAGCCATGAAAAATGAGATGCAAGAATAATAAAGTCAAGTTTCTTCCTTTGCCTGAACTAATTTTACTGGCTCTAATTATGTACAAAGCATCTAATGCAATATTCACAAATAAGTCTCAGTAAATGTATATTGCTCTAGCAAATGGAATACTTAAAAGTATTTGTAAATTTTACTCAGATGTATTTTAAACTTAATTTTGCCGAATGGGTTTCAAAAATTATACAAAAATAGAATGCTTCTGCACTAATGGAATCAATAGCAATAATCGTAATAAATATTGAATAATAAGAAAGCCAAGATGATAGGCATCTTTGTGATTAATGTTGGAAAGATGGAAGCAGCACATTTACTAATGGAACCATCCAATCATAAAGTATTTCATGCATAAATATCCAAAATAAAATTATCATTTTCCAGGAATGAAAACACTTCAAAATTATAGCATGCACAGCTCTAAATTGATTCTATAAATGGATTCCAGAAAACCATTTACCAGTTGGTTATATTTAGATGCCACTCAAGCTTCCCGAGTACTTTAAAGGTGGAGTCACCTATGCCCCAAGCTCTATTAACACAGAAAAATAAAAGACTTAAATATTCAGAGGACTAAATGCTTAGTGTAACAAAAGATACAAAGTTTAAAAGATACAAAGACAGTTTCCAATTAAATGATACCGATGCATAGAGAAGGCAAATTAGTGTTTTAATTATTCATCAAGCTTAATTTCATATAAGCAACTCCCAGTCATCATAATCTAAAAATTTTTCATCTGTATCGTGATTGCGATTTTGATTGTCATCAGAATCACTTGCTTTACTCTGTTTCCTCTCTGATAGGCAATATAGTGCATGGTTAAAAGTACAGATCTTAGAGTCAGACTGCTTGCATTTATATCTAGCTTTGTGATGTTTGACAAGGTACTCAGCCTCTCGACTTTCAGTTTCCTGATATATAAAATGACAATTATAATGTTACAGGGTTTCTGACAAATTAGATGATTTCATGCCTGACATACAGAAAACACTTAGTAATTATTAGTATTAGACTTTATAATTTTAAAAGAATTGTAAAAGTACATAATCAAAATGGAGAACTCACTTTTAGGAAAACATTGTTAGCATGTGTAGTAGACTATCTCACAGATAACATCTCCATTGTTACTGTAAAAATATGTCTCTGTATATGTAGGCACATTGTTTGCTATCTAATTTTTAGATTGTCTACATAACCACATGGCTGGAGAATGGGGCATGCCATTTGAACATGTCTTTCCCCTGGGGAACAGCTTTCTCTTAAATCCAGCTGCCTTATTACAGCCCATGTGGATTAGTGCTCATATGGATCCACTTAGGAGGAAAACCATGTGCTAGCAACACCAAACCTAAAAAAATGCTGAAACTTGAAGATGTCATCCCATTCCTGCTTAAAGCAAAGACGGATAGTAGTATCAACACTCAGATGAGAACCAACTTAATAATCGATACTTTTACCTTGACTTATTGAATAATGTCAAGCATTATAAAATGACAAACCATAATTGGTCACCCCAAGGTATAAAATTGGTTTATTACAGACTGAAGGCTTATAAAGGCACACTCCTTAGACTAAAAAAAAAAAAAAAATGCTTTAAAGATCCTGAAATGGATTTCCAGAGATGTAGCACAGCCTGTTTCCAGGAAACAGAATAATCAAATAAGCTATCTTTGATAATGCAAAATGAAATGATGCAATTTAATATATCATTAAACTAGTCTATGTACTCTCTGCCTGCCTACACCTCTGTTCTTGCTCATACAGATCCCTGCCTGGAACTCCCTCCCTAATCTGCAGGCTCTAGATAATTCTTACTTATTGTTGCTAATCACTCAGACCTCAGCTGGGATATCATTTCTTCCAAGAAGTCAAATCTAGGTCAGGAGCCCATTGTTTGTGCTTCCAGCACCCTGAGCTTCTCATACCATAGCATTCGTCACGTTTCATTACACTACCTCTTTACCTGTCCATATCCTCACTACATAGAAGCGCTTTGAAGTAAAAGATCATCTATGTGTTGGCACAATCATATCACCAGAGCCATTCCTGGGCCAGTGCTTAATAAATATTTGTAAATAAAAAGTAGAGAGGGAAAGGAAAAGGGAGAGAATAAGAATGGAGGCAGAGAGGTGAGTGTCCATTTCAATAATGGCAAATCTTCCAGAAATCTTAAAAACAAGGTGTCATGTGACCCTAGGCTCTGCTGTGACACAAAGTGAGAGAAATTATTTATGTAGGGCATAAGGGCATTTTGAATGTCTTTCCTTTCATGCACCTAAAATTTAGCTTTTACATGTATTTTTGTGACAAAGCCAGGAAAGGAAATTTCTCATACTGGTTGAATTTGTTTGCTACAGTTTTTTTCAAGCCTGAAGATGAAATATCCTTAAAACAATTTAATCCCTCTGAAACAATGGTGGGGGAAAGAGATGTATGAAAAAGCAATTCAGTAATAATTAATAAATAACGTTACTTTTATTTCTTTTGAAAAAGCTTTTTTCCAATGAGTACTCGTGAGAAAATATGGAAAGCGGTCCATCTCATTCTCTAAGATGTGTGACTACTCCTGCCATATAAATAAATATTAATAGATACAAATATACACACACTCTTAATATGTGTGTGTGTCCGTATGTATATATATGAAACCTGAGTGTTTAGCCTAAATATCACTTATTTTATAATCTAAAACCCCTTAATTATTGTTGGATAAAGTGAAATGAAGCTCAGTGGGGATTTCTCTTATTGGGAGCAATGTAAAATCTCACTTTAGGATCTAGATTGAGCTTTTCATTTGGAAAGAATCAAATAATTATGTCAAAAATTTCTCAAAAGTGTTATATTTTATAGCACATGTGAATGGAATAGTTAAATCATAAATTCCTTTTAATAACTCTATAAACTCAAATTATAGTATACTTCTTTTATTATGTCTTCAAGGAGCCGAACAGAGGAAAGTTGTAAGAAGTAACAGAACTATCATTTTCTCTTCAAAAAGATTTTCTTATATTTTCTATTATGTTATGAGTGCAATTATGAAGTGAATTGCATAGACTCTCCAAATATAATTATGTCTGATATTGGAAATATCGGTGGGAAAAAAAAAATCACATCAGGAATAATGAATGGGAGAGGAATCTGAATAATGGCAGATACATTTTAGGAGCAAGTGGCCTAACTCAGAAAAATAACTCTGTTCTATGGATAATTGAATATATATGAGCACCCATTATCCAGGTCACTCAAGGATACAACAGATTTATTTTTTTCCCCTCTAATTCTCTGACTTTTTTCACACACGTAGTTAAATGTACATTGTTTTGGCATCATTTATTCATTAATACCTAGTGCCACTCTGCTTCTCTATATCTGTTATCCATCCTTCTTTCTCTCCCAGGAGTTTGATCTGTATGAATCACATCCATAATTTCTCACACATTCGGGTTTCAGTTAAGTTCAACCAGTGGAGAAACCTAGCAGGAGCGAGGTCAGGGTATTTCCTGGCTTTCTCTTCCCTTTTCAAAGTGACCTCACGCTAGCTAATCCTTTAACCAAAACTCACTCAAAAGGCCTAGGCATCCTACTCTCTCCCTCTGACTTCTAATGACCATGTATCTCTCGATCCCCTTAGGCCGAAGGGTGGTAGCACATCAGCTGCTGCTTATTCCAGATTATTACAGTAGCCCTTTCAATCTCCCTACACCACACTTTTGTCTAAGTCAATAAACACATCAAGAATTATTCTATCTGCAATAGCCATATGTTTTGACAGAGAAAAGATATCTCTATCAATTATCTTGATATACATCCATTTTAAAGCAAAATATTTAGATTATTGACTGATTCCCTTTATTTATTTTATAAGTTCACACTTATGTATCACACATTTCTCACTGATGATACGTTTATCTGCAGGAAAGAAAAGACCATAAATGTGGCCAGGAAGTCCACAGGGTCTGCTCTGCTGTTGCACATACATAGATGATTCTTCTCTTCATATGCTTTACTAATATTCTTTAAAACTTCAAATTAACTTTTATTTTAATCTATGTAACTTCATTTATCCTGATTTAGAACATCTTCCTAGGTTACCCAAACTGTATTTCCCCCGGTGCTAGGAGAATGCAAATCATGTCTAGTAACCTACGCTATTTTTGTCTCCAAAGAGGAATCCTGATGGTCTATGCAGACAAGCTATGCATGAGAGTCCCTTGGTCAGCTGGAACAAGGCTTTCTGTGTTCAGAAGGCTGTAAAATTTGGGGGCTCTTTTTAAGAAAAATAGTATTAACTATAAATAGGTATGATTAAATATTTATTGAAAACAAGAAAATTAATAACAACAAATTAAGAAAATTTTAAAGCTGGCTAAAAATACCATACACACAACAAAATCCAGAAAAATAATACAATTTAAATGACCTACAAACAGTTCATCTCCATAACAAATTTTTCTTCCTTTTCAAAATGCATAGCCCTTGATTACTGCTTCTTACATTACTTTTATAGTATCAATTCCTATAGAGAGAATAGAAAGATACTCTAGTAATTCATCTAGCAAAATTAAAAACAAATTTTGTTTTTATCATTGATAATCACTTGGTTTTAGTTCTGCTACAGGCCTATATCCTACAAATAGAGGAATTCTGATACATTTTGTTTCGTGTAATTCCCACTAAAAAGGGAAAAATGTATAATTTATTAACACTTGCATGTCTACTCTATGAAATATATTCTAAATAAGAATAATCTTCCATTTTAGTAAATTATAGATGAGAACCAAATTCTCAGCTAACATTTTTACTCATCTGATATTGGAATAATATTGCATAGACTAATTTCTTTTTTACATTTTGAATCTTTTTTTCACCTCTATTCACATCCTTCCAGTACCAGACATAATGTGTTCATATCATTAGTCAACATAAGCACAGTGTGCAGTAAGCTAAAAGTTACTAACAAAAAGTTAACTATAGGAACTAAAGGTGAAAGTGACTGCAAGCCACATAAATATGCCCCATTAATACAAAAATGAACCCCCATTAAAATTCTCCTTAGTTAGATTTCCACCCCCCCCAAATATTCAAAACTGCTTGACCACGTGAAATGAAGGATAGTATAAGAAAGGGTAAGTTCAAAGACACAGAGGTTTTAACCAATTGAGGTTAAAATAACTTATTTTGCAATTTTTACCAAAATGAAGAAAGAAAATGCAACAAATGCAAAGAAAGAAAATACAAACAATGCGAATACATTGTTAAGGAACTCTCTCCAGACCTTAGAAAAAGCTCACACGAATAATGGCCTAGAGCTTCAATATCTTTACATTAAATTCACCTCTGTCTCTGATAATTGTTTCTGGCCCAGGTTTGGGTATGTGACCTAAGCTGGTCCAGTCACAGTGAAGAGAAATACTATTTTATACTTGTTTGGGAGAGGTTTTCCTACCTTCTTCACTGTAAATATAAACAAAACATCTCTTGCAACCCTAGAGAAACTAGCCAAGGTGAAGTTAATATTTACTGAGAGAATATGAAAGAAATTAAATTCTTGGGATCTCCAACATAGATTCATATCACCATTGGAGTTCCATCTATGTTTGAATTTTTACTTTGTCAGAAAAATACTGTTTTAAGTCAATTTGCATTAGAGTTTTTATTTACTTGCAGCTGAAATCATCCTAATGGGTGCCTACAATTAATTTGTGTTATTTCTGAAAGGATTATTGTTTGAATAAAGACCATTTTGCATTTTCACTCAGACATAATTCTCAAATATAAAATTATCCTAATTAAAAATCATTGTAAACTGTGTTGAATTACACAACTATCACAAATGTCAGAAAATATTTTCTCAATAAAAAGGCTTTTGATATTTCTCAGGTATGATAATAAGCAATTGTTTCAAGAAAATTCTAGTATATTAAAGTTAATATATTAGAATTTACATTGATACCCTGTTTAGCATAAAGGATACCCTAAACTTTTTTATTAAGTTATTTAAAGAAAAATACAAGTTTCAGAGTATTTTTAATGAATCTTTAAAATTCAGAAATAAAGCTTAAGTTTTACACTAGCGTAAAGTCAAAGTATTTTCCCATCAGTGAGATATGTTTTAAAAGTCAGTTTGCATGTCCGTTAGACAAATTTCATGGCACAAAATCGAAAAAGAATTTACTTTAATTGTTAGTTTTAAAAAATCACAATTCCCTTAAGATTCAAATCTCATTTAAAGTTTTGTTCCCAAAGGGCTAATATTCTTTGATTTACAATCATTAGAGCACTGGGAAGTTTCAGGCAGAAGGGGATGAAGCTTATAACTCAGAGTGAGAGAGAAAAGTGATTAGAGAGAGAAAGGCAGAAAGAATTTTGCTTAATATTTCTAAAAGGAACATAAGAAAAGATATTGTCAGAAAACATTAAAATTCTTTGAGAGGGGAGCCAAAAATCCATAAGCAAAGAGAAGTAAAAAAGTAATACCTGGAGGAATACTGACTACTTTTAATAAGTAGAATTTTTCTCTTCAGTATAGAAATAAAGTTTACAACCTGAAGTTCCCTGGCTGCATGAGGAAGTAATATTAAAGAATGGAAACAAAGAAAGAAACTGTTTCATAGTCTCTGATACCAAGTTTCTATTCCATATGGTTCCCATTTCTCAAAATGTTTCTATCCTTAGGAAACTGTTAATGCCTTACTCATGATGGTTCCAGCTTGAATTTTTCCTTACTCTAACTATAAGACTTACTTAAGAGGCCTCCCAAGGTGCGCCCCCCCCCCCAGTGATACAGCTTTTTGTTTCTAAATGGATGTCATAGTTATAGATATTTTTATATCTACACCTTAATAAAATATATAGCAATGTTTGCAGGAAAGACTAAATTGTACAATTTTTGTACAGGTGTTTGGCATCTGTTCTACAGATCTAGGAAAAAGGATTGTGTTTAAAACTATTCTTCCTCTTCTAAAAACACTGTAACAATTGTATTAGGCTCAAAATGTATTAGGCTCAAAAATAAGTATTGTTATGTATCTCAGTTCTTTATTATGATGATGTCTGATTTAATTAGTTTTTTTATTAGTTATTTAATTAGTTATTTTTTTCTGTTGTATGTAAGTTCTTTATTATGATGATGTCTTATTTAATTAGTTATTTTTTTTCTGTTGTCTAAGGAGTTATAGTCAGTAGTTGAACAACACAAAAAAATGACTGCTTAGAAAGCAATATTTTTATGTTATCTTCATCCAAAACTTTTTATTACCTCATCTAGAATATAGATATTCTTTAACATTGTTTATGAGTTCAGAGCATTTTCAATCTAACTTGGAAGACAAGACACAATAACGAAAAGACATGGAAGTGACAAAAAGGGTACACAAGTAGGTTGCTGGAACACAGGGAGAATATGAGAGGATAAGGGGATGTTTAGTGATCTCTTGTTTAACTTATGAAAAGTTTCAAGTCTAAATAAATGGAGAATAATATAACAAATATTCATGGCCCTAACATTCAATTTGTTAATTCTTAACATTTTTGCATCTTAAATTTTGATCATTTAGAATAACATTACGATACACTATTACAGATACATATTAAATCCCCTCTGCTAGTGTTCCTAATCTCTTTTCCTTTATTTCTTGCTTAGTTATGATAACTATCCTAAATTTGGGGTATATCATCTTAAAGCATGTTTTTATAGTTTTATTACACAAGTATGAACACATACACACAATGTATTAAATATAGCACATATATTTTATATGTATTTATTATATATAGTTGTATAAATGTATATGAATTGCATAACATCTTATCATACTACACATCTTTCTACAATTTCTTTTTTTCACCTAACATTTTGTCTACTCTTTACCCATGTTTAAAAAAATATACATGACAAATCTAGAGCAGTAATTTGTTTTCTAATACCTGATTAATATACAATATATTCAGCCATTTTCTTTTTGATGTATATTAGGGCTTTTTTCTCACTTTTCTCTATTATAAACAAAATTACAATAAACATCCTTGAGCATATGTTCTTGTGTACATGTGTAAGTTTCCCTGGAATATATTCCTAGGATTAAGCAGAAGTGCCAAGTCTTATAACATGTGTGGCCAAAATATTATTCGACATTGCAAATTATTCTCCGAAGTAGGTACAACAGTTCATAATCCACTACTAGTATGTAAGTTTCATGTTTTTAAGAAAAATATGATTGAAATTAAGAAAATATCCAATTAAGAATTGAGACTATACATTAGAATAAACATCTTTTGGTGTCAGGTTTTACATGTTGGTTAGCTCAATATTAATGAGCATTAGTCAATAAATGTTAAGGAGCATTATTAGTTAATGGCATCACTTAGATATTCTATAGCTTTATTTCTCCTTGCTTTGTCTATTAAATATTGGAAGAGGTATTTATTATAATACAGTGCATTATGGTTGTAGTTATACAATTTTTGCTTGTAATATTACTCATTTTTACATTACCCTGTTTATCTTTAACCAAGATAACATTAAAAAAAAAAAAACTTGTACTAACATATAGTAGCAGATACTGTATCTATGGAAATCAAACTAAGAATACTGTTAGCTTTATGAGAGCTAGGAGAAGACAAAGAAGGTCATTATATAATGAGAAAGGGATCAATCCAATAAGAAAATATAATAATCCTCATTATGAAATGCACCCAACACTGAATTACCCAGATTCATAAAACAAATGCTACTAGAACTAATAAAAGGGATTTAAAAAACATAAAATAATATTGGGAACTTAAACACTTGACTAAGCACTAGACTGGTCATTGAGACAGAAAAATCAATGAAGAAACACTGGACTTAATAGTACTCTAGATTAAATTGTCTGTACAGACAGTTACAGAATATTCTACCCAACAACTTCAACATATCCATTCTTCCTAACAGCACATGGAACGTATTTCATGATAGACCATATGTTAGACCACCATACAAGTCTCAATAATTTTTTAAAAATTGAAATCATACCAATTACCTTATCAGACCACTGCAGAATAACACTAGAAATCAATTGCAAGAGGAACTCTGAAAACCTGTACAAATACATGGAAATTGAACACCCTGGTCCTGAATGATCTTTGGGTCAATAATAAAATCAGGGTGGAAATTTAAAAATTTTTTGAAGTGAACAAAACTGGTGACACACTACATCAAAACCTCTGGGAAAAACAAAAGCAATGCAAAGGGAAGTTTATAGTGTTAAATGCCTACATCGAGAAAGATTGAAAGTTCACAACATAACAATCTAATGTCACACCTCAAGGAACTAGAAAAACAAGAACAAACCAAATCCAAAGCTAGCAGAAGAAAAGAAGTAACAAAAATTAGAGAAGAATAAATGAAACTTAGACCAAAAAATACCTTCCATGATTGAACCAAGAAGAAAAAAATCCTGACCATATCAATGAGTGATGAGATCGAATCAGTAATAAAAATATCTCCCAACAATAAAAAGCTCAGGGCCAGATGGATTCACAGCTGAATTCTATCAGATGTACAATGAACTGCTACCAACCCTACTGAAATTTTTCTAAAAGATTGACAATGAAGGAATCCTCCCTAATTCATTCTACAAAGCCAGTATTATCCTTATATTAAAGCCTAGAAGGGATGCAACAAAAACAACAAAAAAACTACAGACTAATATCCCCGATGAACATAGATGGAACAATCCTCAACGAAATACTAGTAAATTGAATCTAACAACACTTCATAAAGATAATTCACCACCAGCAAGTGGGTTTTATTTCAGGAATGCAAGAATGGTTCAACATACACAAGTCTATAAATGTTATTCACTACATAAAAAGAATTAAAAAGAAAAAATATGATCAGATTAATGGATGCAGAGAAATTGTTCCATAAAATCCAGCATCCTTTCATGATAAAAACCCTCAACAAACTAGGCATAAAAGAAACATATCTGAAAATAATAAAAGCCACCTATGACAAACCCACAGCCAATATTGTACTGAATGAGAAAAAGTTGAAATAATTTCCCCTGAGAACTAGAACAAGAGAGGGATGCCTACTTTCCCCACTTCTATTCAACATAGTATTAGAAGTATCAGCCAGAACAATCAAAGAGAAAGAAACAATGGGCCTCCAAATTGGAAAAGAGGAAGTCAAAAATATCTGTGTGCTGATGATATGATCCTATACCTAGAAAACTCTAAATGCCCTATGACTACAACCAACTGATATTTAACAAACCAGACAAGCACATACATTTGGGAAAGAATGCCTTATTCAATAAATGGTGGTGAGATAATTGGATAGCCATAAGTAGAATTATGAAACTGTCTATCACCATATAAAAAATTAATTCAAGATGGATTAAAGACCTAAATATAAAGCCTGAAACCATAGAAATTCTAGAAGAAAACCTAGGAAAACCTCTTCTGGACATTGGCTTAGGCAAGGAATTTATGATTAAGACCCCAAAAGCAAACACAACAAAAATATAAATAAACAAATCGGACTTAATTAAACTAAAAAGCATCTGCACAGCAAAAGAAATAATCAACAAAGCAAATAGACAACCTACAGAATGGGTGCAAATATTCATCTGACAAAGGACTAATATCCAGCATCTACAAGGATCTCAAGCAACTCAGTGAGAAAAAAACCTGATAACCCCATTAAAAAGTGGGCAACAATGCAAATGGACATTTTTCAAAAGAAAATATACATTGGCCAACAAGCATATGAAAAAGCACCCAACATCAGTAATTATCAGAGAAATGTAAATTAAAACCATAATGAGATACCATTGTATTTCAGTCAGAATGGCCTTTATTCAAAAGTTTAAAAAAAATAGATGCTGGTACAGAGGCAGTGAAAAGAGAAAGCATATATACTGTTGGTAGGCATGTAAATTAGTACAACTGCTATGAAAAACAATGTGGAGATTTCTCAGAGAAGTAAAAGTCAATATACCATACAATATACCAATACCACTACTAGATATCTATCCAAGGAAAAAGAAGTTATCATGTTAAAAAGGTATCTGCACTTGTATGTTTATCACAGCATAATTCACAATAGCAAAATCATGGAATCAACATGTCTATCAACAGATAAATGGATAATGAAAATTATATATATGTATATATATATATATATATATATATATATATATCTGTGTGTGTGTACACACACACACACCATGGAATACTACTCAGCCATAAAAAGAGTGAAATAGGCCGGGCGCGGTGGCTCACGCCTGTAATCCTAGCACTCTGGGAGGCCGAGACGGGCGGATTGTTTGAGCTCAGGAGTTCGAGACCAGCCTGATCAAGAGGGAGACCCCCGTCTCTACTAAAATTAGAAAGAAATTAATCGGACAACTAAAAATATATAGAAAAAATTAGCCGAGCATGGTGGTACATGCCTGTAGTCCCAGCTACTCGGGAGGCTGAGGCAGAAGGATCGCTTGAGCCCAGGAGTTTGAAGTTGCTGTGAGCTAGGCTGATGCCACGGCACTCTAGCCAGAGCAAAAGAGTGAGACTCTGTCTCAAAAAAAAAAAAAAAGAAATAATATCTTTTGCAGCAACTTGAATGAAACTAGAGGACATTATTCTAAGTGAAGCAACTCAGGAATGGAAAATCAAATACTCCACATTCTCATTTATAAGTGTTAAGCTATGTTATGCATGGTGATACAAAGTGTAATAACAGACATTGGAGACTTAAATGGGAAAGAGGGTGGGAGGAGGAGCTGAGAGTTGAAAAATTACATATTGGGTACCATGTACACTATTCAGATGGTAGGCAAACTAAAAGCTGAGGCCTCACCACTATATAATATATCCATGTAACAAAACTGGTTGTGTACCCTCTAAACATATTAATTTAAAAACAAGACTTGCATTATTATAGTTAATTTCATGTTCATTTGATTTTATAATAATTTTCCGTGTACCATAATATAGTCCATTTATTTAATAATGAGCATAAAGTAACCATTATACATTTCAAAATGTGGAAAATATTTGATTGTAAGCATTATTGTGGGTTTTTATATGCCTCCCCCAAACCAATGAAAGATGAAAGATTCTTCTAGTTGTTTCTTGGTAACTTATTTTTAAAACGTTTGCATGTTGCCTAGCACCCCACTTAGTAATAGGCCTCAGATAAAACTTTCATTTAAGGGTTTATTTACATTTTCCACTCAACTGAATCACCCACTTTAAGCATCATGTTCCAACGGCCTTCATACGCATTAGACATTTCTCTGATCACAAGCTTTATATGATTTCACATTATCGATAGAAAATGGTCTAACATGCCTTTCAAAGCTTTTAGTGTCCTCCTCTATTTTTTTTCTCCTTTTATTTCTCTAGCCAAATCTCTTATATTATCTAAAATAAGTAATCTATTCTAGCTAGTGTGATTCATGTTGATTAATTCAGAGTTACCAAAATGCTCCATGTCTATTCCTGCCTTCTTTGATGTCTTCTGCCTTCCTTAAGTCCATGGTTGTTTGTGAAGGAATATTTTCTACTGCAAATATTCAAATTTACCCATATTTTAAGACATCCCAAATGTCACCACTAACAACATGATGCCTATCCTGTCATTCTAGAATACACTAGTTTTATTCTCTTCCAGAATATTACCACCCTTCTACCCACTACTTAATGCCTACAAATATGCTGCCTAATGATATAAATATCTTTCGAATAAATTAATTATTGAATCATAGTCTATATTGCCATCCCATTTTGCTATTTAACAAAAATTTTGAAATTAAATTTCTATTTTTTTACACTCATAAAAAGGGACAAAATTTCTGGATACAAAAATTTCTATCCAGTTAATGAGTATGTTAATTAAGTCTAAAGATGGTGATTATGAAATTAAATGCTTTGTAAGAGATGCACACAGTTGCTCCAAGGGCAAATCCAGGTTAAATATGGGATAACCAGGCTAAGGAAAACAAATCATGTCCATGAGTGACAGGATGCTTACTTATCTGGTGCAGAGAACAGAGAGAAGAAAAGGCTGCCAAACTAAACTATTAGGCCAAGTATAGGCTAACATGAGAGTATAAAACTCCCAAATGCCTCAGGCATAAAAATAGTTGGCATCTACTTGCATATTCTATTCCATGGACCTCACAGTGTGTACACAAAAAAGATTGAGGTCAGTGTAGGAAACTAGAGAAGCTTTTCCTTGTGCTGCAGAAAAGGCAGGAAGCCTCGACTGTATCCTTCTATCATATGGAATGAAAGACTTAATCATCTGGAAGATAGGCAGCAAAACTCGGGGCACAGGTGAAGAACCACTGTGGTTATAGAAAGGGAAGAGAAAAAAAAACACTCTGGAAAAGAGGCAGGTAAAGGTATTGTACCTAGATTTTTAACTATGTTCTATACTTAGAAGGAAAAAGATAATAGAGAAAGCCCACCACCAAGACAGAGATACATATAACCTGCCTAAGATTGAGAATAGATAATGACAAAAAAGCCCCACACTTCTTACTACAAAGTCAGTAAGCAGAGAATAACAAGTGCCAGAAGTTTAACTCCAAGGAAGGGTCAAATTTAAAAAGCATGCAGGACCATCAGGAAAGACTAAAGTTTAGGATGAAACATAAACAGTGAGGAAACCCCCCAAGGAGTCCAGGTCACACTCTAAGCACAAAGTAACTGAGAAGAACTGGAAGATATGGTACAGCAAAACCCAAACTAAAGTTAATTTCTAACTAAATTAAGTCAATTCGCATAATAAAGACATAGGAGAAGAAACATGCCTATTTCAAGCCATAAATAGAATTTACTTCAGTCTCTGCCATCCTACACAAAATGAAAAACTTCCAACAACAAACTACAAGACATATCAAAAATCAAAGGCATTGGGGGAACTGTTGAGAGACAATAGAACAGATTCAGATTCAGACATGATAATCTTTTGAAAATATCAGACAGGGAAATTGAAAGAACTATTCTTAATATGTTGAAGTTGGAAGGCAGTGTCAACAAGGTGGCAGAAGAGGAATTCTCCATCTCCAGTCCTCATCACAGAAGTCCAACTAGCAACTATCCATAGAAAAGAGTGTAATTGCGTATATCCCAGAACGTGGGAGTGAGGCCGAGACATCCACTGGACCACAGAACTGAGGAAAGTTGGATCCGAAGAATAAGAAGAACAGTTTCATTTTGGCCATGCCTTCTCTTTCCCACTCTGGCACAGTGCCACATAGAGAGGATTACTCTGGCCCACAACTTCAACAGAGGGAGAAGAGAACTAGAAGCAGACATTCTGCTTTCCCAGCATTCTGGGACATTTTGTAGGTGACCACTCCTCTCTTACTTCACAAGGAATGTGGGGTGTTGGCAGAGCTATACCACCTGGAGTTAGTTAGAAACAAAGAAATGTGGTGGGACTCACAGCAACCAGCTTGTGAATCTAGGTGGTGGCTCTGTATTATAGCCAATGGAAGCACCTGACCAGAGAGACAAGCCAACATCATCACTCTGCAGTAAGCAGGGTCAACAGTCTGCCAGGCTGGAGTGCCAAGCTAGCTCCTCCATCCAGCCTCAGTGTTTTATTTAACAATTCTGCAGTCTGACAGGCAAGTGTATATCTGAATATCTGTGGAGGGTAACCTCTGGCTCCACCCACTGCCCCAGTCTAATGATACCCTCACAAAGCCTTGATGGTCTGCTTCAGACTTCTCTAGGCTAAGAGGCATATGTACATCCGCAAATATTTCCAGAGGGGAAATCTGGCCCCATCCATTACAAGTGGCTGAGCAGCAATTCCAAAGACCTTGCCCAGCCTCAGAGGTTGCATGTTGGGAGGGAGGAAATGGGAAATTGTTGGTCAAAGAGTACAAAGTTTCAGTTGTCAGAAATGAGTTTTTGAGATATATTGCACAGCGAGATGACTATTGTCAATGATAATGTATTATATATTACAAAATAGTTAAGAAAGTAAATTTCAAATATTTGATCACAAAAAATACTAAGTAAGTGAGGCAATGGATATGTTAGCTTGATTTACTCATTCCACATTATATGCATTTATCAAAACATCATATCGCACCTCATAAATATATATAATTATGCTTTGTCAATTTAAAATAATATTAATGTAGGCATGGATGTGGAGAGATAGGAACACTCATACACTGCTGGTGGGACTGCAAACTGGTATAACCTCTATGGAAAGTAATATGGAGATACCTCAAAGAACTAAAAGTAGAGCCACCATTTGATCCAGCAATCTCACTAATGAGTATTTACCCAAAGGAAAAAAAGGCATTCTATAAAAAAAGACACCTGCACTCGAATGTTTATAGCAGCACAATTCACAATTGCAAAGATGTGGAAACAACCCAAGTGCCCATCAATACTTGAGTGGATTTGTAAGATGTGGTATATGTATACCATGGAGTACTACTCAGCCATAAAAAATGGGGAACTAACACCTCATTTATACCCCAGATGGAACTGGAGCCCATTCTTCTAAATGAAGTATCACAAGAATGGAGAAACAAACACCATATGTATTCACCATTAAACTGGAACTACTCAATCAACACCTATGTGCACACATGGAAATAGCATTCATCAGAAATCAAGCAGGTGGGAGTGGGGAGGAGGGAATGGGTAAAATCACACCTAATGGGTACAAAAGCAATTTATGTATCCAAATGATTTGTACTCTTATAATATTCTGAAATAAAAAAATAAATAAAATAATATTAATAAAAAATAAAGTGGGTTTCTTGTTGATAGCAAAAGTATATGTTAAAGTTGCTAGTGGAAATGTGGGCAACCTTCATGAACATATTGAGAATTTCAGCAGGGAGAAGGAAGTTATAAAACGGAGTCTAAAGAACAATACTAGAAATAAAAAATACTTAACATAATGTCTTTGACAAGCTTATTATTAGACTGAGCATTGACTATAAAGTAGTTCGAAGAAAAATTTTTGGATGGTGATAAAAGTGTTAATTGTGCAGGTGGTTACATGAGTATGCATTTATCAAAACTCCTAGAAATTTATACTAAAAATAATGAATTTTACTGAGTTTAACTTAAATTCTTTTGTGTGTAAAAGTGCGTTTGTTCAAGTGTATCTCCAAATTCTAACTATTTCTCATCAGCATTGCTGCTACCACCCTTGTACAAGCCACATCCCTCTCTTCGCATATTGAACCAACTAGACATTGATAGTAATGATGTCAAAAAAATGAAATTCCAGACTGGGAACTGAGTTGTCTTAGGCATCTTAAATTTGAAAGCATTATGAGGCATTCATAACAAGATGTCTAACTTTCCTTCATCAAGTTCATGAAGAGCTTTCTCTTCTTACTTAAGGATCCCTTAGCAGGAAAAACTTTGTTCCTCCTCACTTTAATTTTTTGTCATTTTTTTGCTACTTTAACTCCTAGCTAAATTCTGAGTTTTATCCTCACTTTTGCTCATTTTTCTCCAAAACTTTCTTTTATCACTTTGGTCTTGTCATGCATTTAGGGGTAGGGCAATGAGAAATAGCTTTCATGAAAAATTTAGACATTTAACCAAATAAATTATTTTATTCCTTTTTTTTTAATTTGGCATGATAGAAGCTACCAAGATTATTTCCTTCTGACACACGCTTGGCTTAAAAAGTATGTCTCTCTTTTCCTTACAACGAATGTTACAGAGAATCCTAATTTTACAGAAAGTATTACAGCGTTATTTTTCTGTACTTAAAACATTTTTCTGGTTACATTTTACATTAAGATGAGATAGTACATAAATTTGACTTTTCTTTATCATGGTTTTATTTTATACTTATTTTGAGTATAAAAAACTCAATACTACTTTTTCTAGAATTGGAAATGTATCACAATCACTGTCAAAATTTCTCTTTTACATTACATTTAATTTGTAAAAAATACAAAGGAATTAATTGAGTCTTTTCCCTCTACGTTGCAATACCATTAAATTCTCCTAGTGCTCCTGTTCCTCTTTGGCTAGATAAATTGTTCCAAAATAAATACTGTTTCTTATGTCATATCTCTTTCTTTCAATCATCTGAATTGGTGCATACCTGTCTCTTGAGTTCATTGTTTTTGAATTTACGCTTAGGGTCTTTCTTTTCTTCTGAACTGCATCTTATTCCAAAATCTTCCCACACTAAGAAGCTTATCCTACTGCATTTCTAGAAAGATGTTTTTATTCTTTACATTCTGCTTTTCTTCTGTTGTTTCCTTTTTCACCTTTTACCATTTTGAATTTTGTTGTTGTTGTTGTTTTGATTCTCCTTTAAAACTTTCAATGTGATGTGGCCTGTAAACTCACAAAGGGGCTGGAGCCAAAGTCCTGGAAATATATTATTGAAATGAACTACTTCTCCAAGATGAGTCAACAGTAAAGTGAATTCAGCATTTCAGATCTCTTTTCTTTTTTTGCCAGAAGTGTATCTCCACCAATCTAACTTGCTCATCATTCGAACATAACCTTCCCATTAGCAGAGCTCCTATAATCCTTAAAGTCTGATTTGATAATTACACATTGTATAGATGCATTAAAATATCACATGTACCCCTAAAATATGTACAGGAATGATATATCAATAAAAAAATACAAAAAAGGACTACTCATTTATATTTTATTAAATTTTGCAAAATAAATGCTGTAAAAATATAAATTAAGATATTTTATGTCCTTTCTAGAATATTTAAAGTATTAAGTAATATATGTTAAATCCATTTAACATATGCTAATAAACTGATTAATTTTAATAAATTCAATAATATAGCAATAATTTTAAGCCAGCAAAAGAGGCAGAATTTTAAAAGTGTAAACCTGCCCATTAGAAAATACTTCAATACTTTTCTATTTTCTTCGCCCTAACTCTCCTTCACTCTATCTAAACGTTTATTAGAGGCACATTTGTCCCATCTGGCCAAATCGAATTCCTTTAATTTTATGTAATGAATGTACAAAATACACATAAATATCTATCCTGGGTATCTCCTTTATATATACTGAGATTTTTTTCATGATGTCTATTATCATCCAGGATCAATAGTATTATGAAACTTGTTCTCGGCACAAAATAATTTTACAACTCACTTTATAAGTTACTGTTTCTTATTTGCATTTAAGCACAGAAAGCTCCCAAGCTATAAGCAAGTTTGTTGTAAATGTGCTTTTAGTTTATTAGTAGCACTCATTTTCTTATAGAATAATTATTTACTCTGCACCACCTCTGATATGCTGCAATAAAATAGAACAGTTACATTTAGATAGATCTAAATTAATTTCTATTCATTTCTAATTAAAGTAATATAAAATAATTATTTTATCAAAATAAAATACAAATTACATTCCTTGTGACTAAGAAACTTGTAGTGGGTGTTACAAATTTAGGACACAAATTCAGATATTCAAAAATTTTGTTTGGTATCAAGAAACAAAACTGTCATTGAAATAACTGTGAATTTTACAAAGTGAGCTGGAGATAACTAATTCTCCAAATGGAGTTACCAAATTATTAACAGTAAGCTTTTTATCAGTTATATATTATATTAAACTTTTATTCACAGGCATTTTTCCTTTATGTTAGGTGATTCGTTTTACATGTTTTGCCACATTCTCAAAGGAATAAAATAAAAATACATTGCAAAATACTACTAAATTTAATGATTCTGAGGATTTAGAAAACATTAATCTGATGTTTAGTAACCTCAGTTCTTTATGTTAACTCTGGAAATCTTGGCCTAAACTTGATATATCAAAGTCAAGGAATAAGCAAAAGAAAGAATAATTTTTCCTCAAACACTATGAAGAAGAGTGAAATTTAGTCACATGACTTAATAGTGGATATGAATTGGAAACAATATTGTCTCAAAATAGGGATCAGGAGGTCAAAATCATGATGATTTTGTATAAGTAAGATCATTTACATTGCCTTACTCAGGTTATAGCCCTTCTGACCCTACAGGGATGGAGCATCCACCTAAGAATCTAGAATAGCCCCAGTGTGGCAGAGGCCATGCTAATGGAATGGCTAGATACAGGAACATGCTAGGGTCTCATGTGCCAGTTTAGAACAACTAGAAATGCTTGCTAGGAGCCATGTACAGATTCTTAAGCTATGCCACGGGTGCATGAGAAAGAACACCATGATAAATTCGTGATGCCAGCTTTGAGTGCCAGATAAGAATTTGTGGCACAAATACTATGTGTTTGCTCCTCTTTATCTAAGGTCTATTTTTTAAAGGTCCCTTTATGAGGTTTAATGGGAAATCCACAAGGCCGAGGATTTCTTCAAAAGGAAGGAAGAACAAATAATGCCAACACATGGATGTAGAAACAGTCTACATATGGGAAAAGGGACCTATTAATAATTTTTACAGGCTTGGATGATAGGACTGGAACAGAGGGACTTTGAACAAATTCTGATCTATGAAGTTAGCGGAGACTGACAAATCTCCTTGAAAGAAAGTGTGTATGTCAATTTCAGTCATCTATTGCTAAGGAACAAGCTACCTCAAAACTTAGTGGATTAGAACAACCATTTATTTGCTACAGCATAACAACTTGATCATGGCTCAGTGGCTAGTTGTTCTGTTAATCTCAACCAGGATCACTTATGTGGCTGCAATTATCTGATGGCTCCACTTGGACTGGATGGGGCAAGATGGCCTCACTCACATGCCTGGCAGTATGTGCTGGCTGTTTTCTTGTGTGCTTCTGTTTTACTCTACATGTCCCCCTATCCTCTGGTAAGCCAAACTAACTTCCTTGTATGGCATTCTAAGGACGATGTTCCACAAGGGCAAATGCAGAAATTGCGAGGTCTCTTAAGACCTAAGCTCCAGAACTTATACAACTGTTACTTCTGCCATAATCTATTGGTCAATTCAAGTCTCTAAGACCAAACAAGATTGAATAGGTGGGAGAATAGATTCCACATCTTGATTTGATGGCTTGCAAAGTATCATGGCCATTGCAATCTGCCACAGAAGCTATCGCATTTCTGGCAACTTTCAACCACAAAAAAAAAATTTCCAAAAATAATGTTCATGAAGCTAGAGACAAAAATCACTGTTCAAAGTATTGAGAATATTAAGGAAAACACAAAGCACACATTTCTTTTATCTATAAGCAAACTTAATTTTAGGATTTTTGCCTTCTTCATCTTTTCACTGATGTAGAAGAGTACCTGTCATCTAGTCAGTGGGAAATAAAGTTTTTTTCATGACAAATACATGTGAAATACTTAAAATTTGTTATGAGTAACAATAAAAGAAGCTCTTTTTATTTTTTCTATGCTTCTATGAAATATCTTTACTGTAAAATGCTAGCACATACACTTGAAATAAGCAGTTTGAGACCTAGACATGGTGATGTTTTAATCAAATGAACAAGGGAGCCTTATGTGCATTCAATGCGTTACCAATGTGAAAGGCAGAGAACTCCAAATTAGATAAAAATTGTTGAAGTATATTTTCCAATTTTATAGCAGCACCCCTTAGCATGGAAAATGTGAAGGCGTTTATAGGCTACTTGCACTTCTATCTAAAACTTCTAATAATGATCATATATTTATGGCTAACCACATTCTAAATCTATAGAACTTTTAAATGAAATGTAAGTTTTACATATATTTCTAGTGAAGATTTTGTCACTTGGAATTCAAATTTAAAATTCAAGTATTGCAAACTTAGTGGCTCATTAAACAGAAAATTGTAGGTATGTATTCGCCATCTTGACAGAATAATTAGCAATGACAAGAGATAAGACCTCAACATACGGTTAATGGCCATTTTAAATCTTTTAGAGGAAAATATAATTAGTGTATTTTCTGGTACTTTTTAAAATATCATTGTCAGAAAAAAGTGCAGCTTGTCAGTTGTGATGAAGATTTAATTGAATGTACCTTCAAGATTTTGAAGGAGATTTTCATGTTATCAAGAAATTATATAGGACTATAAACTAATTAGAAATATGATTAATGTAAAAATAAAGTTATGAAAATGTGTATCACTGATTTTAATAATCTTAGAAATCAATAAAGCATAGTTAATTTAAAATGCCAAATAGTACTGTTTTAATAATTTGCAGAAAACTTTTTTTGCCAAGTACTGCAATAAAGTAAAATCAAGCCTCCTTAAAATTAAGTCATCGTCCACAATATCACGAATTAGCTTTAAAATGAATTTCTTTGTGCTTATCCAAACACTGTCAGTTAACATAGGTGCTCATTACTTTCTGTAAATTTTTTATAGCAGATTACAGTTAACTGAATAATTGTATTGTACATTTCCCCCGAACTGCTGTTACCAATAGCACACTAAGTGTGGCCACTCAGTGATTTCTGAGAACTTCAATACAGTGTTTCTTTTTCTTTTATCATCTCAAGTGCCACAATTTCGGCAATGTAGCAAGTAGGTTTTCTTGCATTCCACCTAACAATAAAAGTCATTTTCCTTGCCTTGATATTTTCATGGCACTTTCTACCTTTGGAGGCCTTCCTGTAACATCTCCTTTAACGTAAGTCCTGGCCTGACACATGTCCTCTCAACACTTACCTTAAAATCTATTTCCTCTGCAAATGTTTACAATTTAAGCTGTATTACTTTGCGGATATCCCAAATACTTGCTGGAGCATATTGTGGTAGAAAGTTTAAGAAAAACACATCACTTTATAAATCTTCTCAATTCTACTTACATAAATGGAAAGCCAATTATTTCAGACTAGGGTACATACATTATTTATTATAATTCTTTTGTAAACTTTTTAAATAAATGTAAACTTTCTGAATAATTAAACATATAAAAATTAATGTAAATATACTGTGCATGCATAGATATGTTAAAGGTAAATTTCAGGAAAACTGTTCTCATAAATAAGATTGACAATGAATAAATATGAATTAATATGAAATTTAACATGTTAGAAGTTATACAAAGAAAAGGTAGGTGATATATAATCTGTTTTTAATAGATTGTTAATGCTATTCATATTAAAGCATTGAATTGAAAAGTAAACAATAAAAATAATTATAGGTATTTAATTAACAGCTTTTTCCAACCCAATATCTAGTAGTATTCTATGGTATAATTGCATAAATTATTAAACCATTCCAGCAAGGCTATATAACTCTTTTCCGCTATCCCAAACTCTCCCCCATTTAGATTTCCCATTTTATTTACTTTGGCATCTATAGTCTTACCACAGTTTTTAATAGTAAATAGTAATAAATAAAGCTTACAAAAGTTAATCCCCCCCAAATAATAAAATATAGTGGTAATGGGAGAAGTAGTATGGAAAAGATGTAAAGAAAATAAATATTGTTTCAAAGGTAGACACTGTTGATTATCTATATAACTCCTATTTCATCCTTCTATCAATATATTTGAATTCTCTTTTCTGTTCAAGTTCATTCCCTGCCTCATGTTACCGAGGGAAAGGTGACCTCTGTTTTCCACTTCGAAAAGATATTCTGATAAATCCAAGCTAATCTCAGAAGTCTTATTTTATTAACTACTGTATTCTCATGATTGGGCATCTTACCTAAATCCAGCCAATGACATGCAAAGAAAAGTCTATGAGGGTCTCTGGAAATTGTTTCCCCTGTTTTTCTCTCCGAACATGTACCAGAATATGGCACCTGTAACGGCAGCAAATTCCCTATGGCCAGTCTTAGCCACCCCTAGGAGAAGGGCAGAACCAAGAGGACTGCAGAAATGTGGATCATGCCTGAATATCGCACTGATCTGGACTACTGTTATGCAGCAGACCATCTTTTTCACCGTTTTAGTCCCTTTGAAAAGGGGATTTTGTCTGTTACAAGCAATAGAGGGCATTTTAACTGATACAAATGAGTAGCCTAATAATTACAAATAAATTGTAGACTTTGTTTTCAAAATCATGATGGCAAGAGTCCCCAGGAATCTATTCTTAAAAAATAGAACCCCTCACAGTGTCCTGTTTCCCCCAGCAGTTCCTAAGGAAGTTTTATAACAGTAACAGTGACTCCCATCTTAAAGGTAACAGTAACAGTCACTCCCATCTTAAAGGTAACTTAATAACTCTTTCTTTTACAGTGTTTAATTGTGTGCTTGTGTAAGAATTAACTATAGAATTAAGATTGCAGAACTCCCTCTGGAGGAAAATGCTGAGCAATTAACCTTCAATTCTGTTGGAGTCTAGCTGACACCAGCCATTGGCCCATTACTCAAGATAACCATCAGAAACAAGATATACTGACCTACAGGTAGCCAGTCCCTTCCAACCCTCCTTCCCCTTTGCAAAATCCTTCCTTAAACTGAGGAACTTGAGATGATCTTTGTGACATGACTCTGCCATCTCCTCAGGATGCCAGCTCCTGAATAAACCCACTTTTCCTTCTACCAACGCCTCATCTCTGAAGTCTGGCTTTTGAGCAGAGGGTAGCCAAGCCTGCATTCAGTTATAATTTTTCATAAGATGGAGCTACGCATCACTCTTTCAACTGTAATCACTGCATAGCCTCTGCTCTATTTGTGTTCTTCTGCTCTGGCTTCTGCTTGCCCAATTTCTATTCCCACTAAGCTGTTTAGAGAAACCTCAACATTGGTGGTGCCCATCAGAAAATCAATAAGATTTATGCAAATGTTGCTATCTCTGAACATTGTCCAGGTTTTTAACCTTCTGGCTGCATTTTGTGTGGAGAGGCAAAAAACATTCTCCTCTCCAATTCTGTACCGCACGTGGTTTCCTGGTTTCCAGCGTACCAGGAAACCATGATTTTTGCCCAGAATTACTCTACACATTTCTGCCTTTAACTTCTCCTTCAAGGAAGTCTCAAAAGCAGACTATGTTGGGAAATAGAATGTATCACAGTGCTGCTATTATTATCTAATCTCTCTCCTTTCCCCATTAAAAAGGGAAAGGTTCAATGAATTCAGGCAGACATTGTGGAGGGGTTGGTTGTTATAGCTGTGAAATAGACCCCAGCCTAACCTGCCTTGTTATAGTCAAAGATAAGAAAAATAGACTTCATGGCTGGATGTCTTTCCCATTAAAATAGCTATTTACTTTTTCTCGTTTTCACAAAAACTGCTTGTGCAAGTACTTTAGGCAATTTCCAAATGTTTCTTTAATTTAATTAGATTTTAAAAAGACTCAAAATAGCAACACTCTTGGAGATAATTTGAATTTAAGACACATTCCGAGTTAAAACCTGCTTGTAAATTCCATGTTTATAGATATAAGATGATCGTGACAACTGAAATATTATCATTTCACTCAGCCTGCTAAATTACTCTTCATGCCCTCAGTCAATTATTGCCATCTCAACTCCATGGCAACCGAATACCAGAATATTTATGGACCAAATCCAGATGAAAACATATGTCGTTTAGGGTGACTTGATGTCAGGGATTGAAAACTTACCATTTATATGGGCTATGCAAATAACATAAATGAGTGGGCCATGTAGGTGGCCTGGGCCAAAGTAGAAAGCATATTCCTGGCCTAAGAACACGTGTCCCATTTAAAGAGGATCATCACTTCTCTGCTCCAACTCATGACTACAGTTAGAATTATATAATATATACTTTCTAGTTTTTTAATAGATGCTGGAATTCTGAGTTTCTATGTAAAATCTTTATATTTTTTAATATTGCCTACTTTTCCCAAAATGTTTCAAAACACCATGGGGAAATGCAAATTAAAACCATAGTGATGTATCACTTTATACACATTAGGATGACAACTATCTTATGAAACAGAAAATAACACATATTGGATAAGATGTGAAGAAACTGGAACCCATGTGCATTGCGGGGGAATGTAAAATGGTGCAGCCCCTATGGAAAACTGTTTGGAGGTTTTCCCCCAAATTAAGCATAGAATTACCATTGATCCAGAAAAGTTGCTTCTAAGCACGTACTCAAAATAATTGAAAGCAAGGGCAGGGACTTCAACAGATGTTTGCACACCGATGTTCATAGAAAAATTATTCACAATAGCTAAAAGGTGACAACAAAACAATGTCCATGAACAGATGAATGGATAAACAAAATGTGTTATACACATACAATGGAATATTATTCAGGAAGTTCTGACACACACTGCAATATAGATGAACCTCAAAAACATTATGCTAAGCAAAATAAACCAGACACAAAAGGACAAATATTGTATCATTCAATTTGAGGTCCCTACACAGTCAAATTCATAGAGACGAAAGTAGATAGCTGTTACCAGGGGCTGGGGGAAGGGAGGAATGAAAAATTACTGCAAAATGAATATAGTTTCATTTAGGGATGATGAAAAAGTTCTGGGGGTGAATAGCGGTGTAGTTGCAAAACAGTGTAAAAGTGCTTAACACCACTTAATAGTACACTTAAAAATTATTAACATGGTAAATTTATGTTGTTACGTCTATTTGATAAATACTATTTTAAAAAAACCTATGTGGACCTATTAAAATGCATCTGCAGATTGAATTTGGTCTAGGGTTTTCAGGTTTTGAACTCTGTTTTGGCCATTCCTTGCCAGGAAAATCACTCAGGCTTCAAAATCAGCAGGATCCTTAAGGCAATGGATCTGACTTCCAGCATGACAATGGAGAACTAAAATCCTTGGATTTCAACCTCCTAACTGTTTTATAAATTTCTGTGACAATATCCAAGTACCAGGAAAACAAAACAAAACAAAAACCTTAAACCTTAAATAAAGTATTTTATAAAATTTGGTAAGATTTTTTTCCTAAATCCTCAATACTTGGAAAGGTCAATCAAGCAATGACAATATTTACCATAACTAGGAACCTTACAATTGACTTATGCTCTAAGAATGGACAAGAATATAAATGAGTCTTTGACATACTTAATAGAAATCGCTAACTCAAGGGAAGAGAGGGAAAGCCAACTTGAAAAATGGAGCCATAATTAACCTTAAATGCACAAATATAGAAAGACTTTCCAAAGAAAAGTTAAATCGTTAATCTATTTTGTCTCTGTCTTAGAACTCTCTAGGTAGTCTAAAGAAACCTTGAACCTAGTCTCTTCCACCATTTTCCAAAATAGGACTCCTTGGGAAAGGAATTGTTTTTCCCACTGCAGAACCCAGAATAGATCTTTTTGTATAAACATGGGGAAGTCTAAATGATGTCTCACATTTAGAAAGAGAAAAGTAGTTATTGAGTACTGGTTTGTGTCACAGACCGTATTAGGCATTCACCTATTAATTTGTCCTCCCTCCTTACAAGAGCGAAGAAAAATCTTCCAGCAACAAGCTGAAGTTAAATGAGGATCCTTTAACGTTCTTCTTGTTCTTCAACACTGCATTTGTATAGGTCTTTCTTCATTAAAGGTAAGTGAAAAAACAAACAAATAAAAATAGTGACACGACATAAGAAGATTACTGAATGCACAAGAACAATGCCTTAAGCACTCAAGGAGAAAAATTTTTAATTACATTATTATATAACAGATCAAAGTGTTAATCAACCAAAAAAAGGTATCTAAGAATTCAGAAAATGTAATAGAAATAAAATTTTAGCAAAAATTTCTCATATACTGTAGTTTTTACAATTACCATGAGATAAACGTAATTAAAGAATAGGAAAAATTTAGCTATAAAGGGAGTAGAGAATGAAAAGAAAGGTTAAAACAGACAGTTAAGCAAGACAGTGTTGTAGGCAGTTTACCTATGTGATTGAAATAAGTCGTATGTGTATTTAAACAAACAGTATTATGGAATGATTTCATTAAATAAATATTGATACAATTTAGCAAACATCATGAGAAATTTAGAGCAGATAACCAGGACATTAAAGTCTTTTTATATCTACCTACCTTAAAGCTAATTCCACTGTATGTATGAGGTGACACTAGTGTCCATGGAAATACTGATTTCTATGCCTTCTTCCAATCCTGATGTTGGTCAGACTAAACCAAAATTTCCAGAATTCCAATATAAAAAAAACCAGATGGGTTCATAAAACTACTAATTGAGATCAAGCAGAACGGAAATTAATTACATGAAATTAAGTAATTGATAAAGGTAATGTTTTTATAACTTTTATTTTAAAAGTTATTGATTCTTTACTTAAATATTTCATTTTCCAGATTTAAGGAAATTCTCTCTCTTAAGCTATCTACAATTAACAGCAATACGGTAAAGTATACTTTTGTAAACAAAGGTAAAAGCATTTGTTTTTTTTTCTTCTTGATTCCTTCAGAATTTAAAACTGAGAGTATTCTTATGGCAATATGGTGATTTGCATAAATCCAATAAAAATCTGTGTATAGCAGAATACAATTGAAAAGTTTGGTTATATTACCAAGGCTTTGACTGAAATGTCATATTTGAAAATATGCATAAAGTACCTGATTTCAAGTTTCCCAGCCTTACAATGAGTAAATAAAAACTGTCATTTTCTGGCAGGGCCAGGAACTTTAAGAAGTAAGTAAAATCTAAAGTGTGCCTTGGTTTAGTTTCCTAGCCTCAAAAGGTTTTTAAATCTGAGATTCCTATGTGATTAATGTAGAGACTATATTGTATTTCTAAAGAGAAGCTATCATACACGTTATTAGATTATAGCTCTGTACACTGTTTTCTAAGTTCTTCTAGGTTCCTCCAATCCAACTTTTTTCCGCAAAATTACTAAAACAGGAACTGATCATTTCCTGAAGTCCTGTAAACTGAAACTAGATAAATTGTAAGGAAGGAGTCTTGTGACTGACTGATGTACGGGCCACATAGAAAGTTCACCAAACCACCCGATGCCATAATTAGAGACATTCAAACTGCAAACTAGGATGAGAAGTTAACGCTGGCATGCTGTAAACAGCTTTTTCCAGGATGTCAGAACAAGACTCCATATCATAATGAGACTCTTACCCCTCCTTAATGCCTACCTTTTTCACCTAACAAAATAGTGCTACAATTAAAATTTCACAGTCAGTAACTGCTATAGGTAACTTGAAAGAAACCAATCAAAGAAATCCTTTAAGTCCACCTCATAGCCAACTTTGTCAATACTCCTAACACAACTTTTTTGTTCAAATTGTACTAGTGGTCCCTTTTGTGGAGTTGAAATGCTCTGCTTTAATTCAACCCAGTCATAAAATGCTACTCAATGACTATAACAGGTCTCAACCAGTTTCCCTAGTGATTCTTTGATTTGTTTAGTTCGTTGACCTCAGTCTTGGGCTTTTAGTTCAAAATCACTATACAACTTAATTTATTATATTGTTGTCATTTTTTGTATTATTTATTTTAAGTTTTGTTCTTATTTGCTATCTAGTGTTTGTAAAGCCAGCCCATCCAATAGGATAATATTAACTCAATGCTCCAAGATGATTGCTAGTAGCTGTGGAACTATTAATAATGAGATGGCACGTAATGCTGGACTCCAGACAAACCTATCCTGAAAAAAATTTTTCTTCTGACCTCTTTGTTGTACAAATGTGGCCCAGGTCTTTGACATAGACTCTCATACCCCTTACTGCCCCCCTCTTCAATGTGGGACAGAGACAACAGGATGGGTCCATCCCAGCACTGAGGGACAGTTAAGTCTAACTTCGAGATGGTTGATAAATGATGCTTTCAGCAAAAGATCTTATCAAAAGAGGGAATGTGAAAATTAATTATACAAATTGTATCATCCTTGTCATAACCAACTAAATCGGAGTTGAGGGGTCAGGGGAAATATCACTTGGGCATATGGCACCTACTCCAAGAATTAAGTGTTCTGCAAGTCCAGCTGCTGAAACTGCCTGTTGTAACCTGAAACCAATTTTATTTAATAGTTACTTAAAGAAACTGCTGTGACTCTAAGACTAGTTTTACCCACTGCCATCCCCACCAATTGGAGCTTGCCAGCTCCCTAAAACTTTACTAGTGCCAATGAAATTTATTTCAAAACAATATGTACACTTCTTTTTATTTTTTTAATTTTTTTTTATTTTAGGGGGTTGTTCTTTTTTTCCCAGCACATTACCAGGATACAAATGTTTAGGTTACATATATTGTCTTTGCGACACCTGAGTCAGAGCTTCAAGCATGTCCACCACTCAGACGGTGCACACTGCACCCATTAAGTGTGAATATACCCATCCCCTCCTCCCCACTAACACCTGCCTGACACCTGATGTATGTTACTACTATATATACACATATATGTACACATATACACACACACACACACACACACACACACATACACACACAAACACATCAGCTGAGTAAATGAAGACATGTGTTTTCCTGATCCTGATATAACAACTATTTTTATTCCTTCTTGGAGGTAGAACATATTTGAATTTAACTAAGGTCTTCAGTGAATGATAATGAAAATACTTGATATTTCTTTAGCATCAAGATGTATAAAATTCAACACAATTTAGTCTCCTCCAGGAGAGAAGACAGAAGACATTTTACACTTAAATAGATGCAGAGAACCATGTGCTCTGAAAGTGAACATGAACAGACTGATTTTCAAATTACTTATGAATTGGGATTAATTATTTGTCAGACACACTGTCAGAACGTAGTCATGACCCAGAGCTAGTTTTATTTTTTATTTTCGTTTCAATTGCAAACCCACTTTGTCTCAGATTGAGTAAGAGGTAAGTAACTGGCATAGTGGACATATTAAACTATAAAGATTCCTTCTGCATCCACCCTTAGGGTAATTGCAGGAGAAAATCTGAGGTATTATCAAAACACAATCAAAGAAACTTTCCTTTGAGGTGACAAAAAAATGTTCCAAAATAGTCTGTGGTGATGGTTGCACATATATGTGAATATGCTAAAATCCTCTGAATCATACACTTTTTTGAATTGCATGATATGTGAATTATACCAATAAAGCTTGGTTTTTTTTTTTTTTTTAGTAGCACGATAAGAGGACCAAACCTTGAGAATCAGTCTTACAACTTTATAAACATAGACAAATCTCAACCTTGGGAAAAAGGCACTGTAGCATTAAAAGTACTCATTTTATTCACTAACTTGTTTACTGAGAAGCTGTCTTTAAAGTCACTCACTGACAAGTGTCTGCTTTGAATCAAAAATAGTTTTTTCCCAAGTTTATTGGTCTTTTATTTGAAATGAAAGAACATTTCCATGGGTATATTTAGGCTACATTGTCTTCCAATCATGCCAAAGTAGCTATCATACTAAAATATGATACACTTTTAAAGGAGACATTTTTAAGTGTTGTAATTTACCTATACCACCATACTTCTCAGATAATTTTTCTTTGGTATAATATATTTAAAATGCTCCAAGCTGTTTCATGTTCTGAGGTATTTCATTTCACACACAACTTTTCCATCAAATCCACAGCATACTTGGAACCCCCTACTTTGACTAAGAAGGATTTCTATTATTTTGCTATTCTTCCTCTGTTTTACTGAAGATATCTTGAGTTTTTTTTAATTGTGTATTTGTAATCTCATCAGTCAGCAATTATATTCTTCTATTAGAAGGAATCCAACATTTTATCTGTAAGAAAATGAAGAAAATATATTTCCTGATTTAAAAATATGAACCATAATCTATATGTGACTCTGAGTTTTCAAATCCACTTAGAAGGAGCTGGCAGAAAATATGCTGAACTTTGATAAGTACTGTGGTAAGAAGATGATTTCACTTCTTTAAATGTTCCATTGTGTATCTTAACTTTTATGAAATAACTATATAAAATCCTGGATTTTACAATAATTAAATCAATCATTGTCAAAAGAAAATCAGTGTTTAATTATTAATAGTTTGGTTTCCAAATTTAGCTGTACTTTACAACTTTTGAATATAAATCAATCACAGAACAAAACAAATGTATGAATGTACAGTTTAATAAGATTTTATATTACTTTTCTTATTAAAGAGATATGTTATAAATCTTTGTTAAAATAAGAAAATGTAATAATTATTTATAGTCTGATCTACAATTTAAAAATTATACTGCTGTATGTTTTGCTCATACAAAGATGATTTTACAGTCAGAAGAATGTCCAGCTATCCTTGGAATGGTAGTTTTTACAAAGAAAGTTTCGGGCCTCCCAAATCCTGAAAAAATCACCATAGATCTATTTCATGATTCTTCAGATGACTGTTTGAACAAATTAATCTTGGTCACCAAGACATGATTTGAATTTTGTACATCTAATGCATCCAGGCTTCACCCTTTCTTTCTGTGTCTGCATTCTTAGGTGGTCTTCAGACCTACTCAGAGTTTGATGCACACCTTGAAGAAATCCATTCTTTTAGCAAAAACTTATTAAACACCTAATAGATACAAAGCATATTAGCAATAAACTTGACTAAAAGTATAAAGTAGATCTTAACGTTCTAAGGTAGTGGAACACTGTGGATGGACAGCTAACAAATTAACACATACATAACAGCATATCATGTACTGATAAGTCTTGTGAAGAAAACTTTAGGAAAGAAGGGTAATTAGAAACTTTGTGTTCAAATGAGGAGAGTTACTCCAGATAGGATGTCTGGGAAGGCATCTCTAAATGAAGTGAAAGTATAAATTAGCAAAGGACTAGGATTAGCATTCCAAGCAAGACAACAAACAGCAAAAGCCTTGAGATGGCATTTTTCAAGAACAAGAACTGCAGTCCAGATAGAAAATACTGAGCTAGAGAGTTTAAGGAATGAAGTGTGTTATAAAATGAATTATGTCCTCCCCAAAATTTATATGTTGAAGTCCTAATACCTTGTACCTTAGAATGTGACTTTTTTTTGGCAGTTGGGTCTTAAAAAGGTAATTAAGTTAAAATTAGGTTATTAGGGTCGGTCCTAATGCAATATGACTGGTGTTCTTACAGGAAGAGTAAATTTGGGCAAAATGAAAAACAGCAACACCATAATAGCAGGGGACTTCAACACCTTTCTGACAGAACAGGACAGATCCTCCAAATAGAAAATAAACAAAGAAACAATGGATTTAAACACAGCTCTAGAACAAATGTACCTCACTGACATTTACAAATCATTCTACCCAAAACCTAATAAATATATGTTTTTCTCATCAGCTCATGGGACATTCTTTAAGATGGACCATATCCTAGGCCACAAAGCATGTCACAACAAATTAAAAAAAAATAGAAATTATATCATGCACTCCTAAGACCACAGTGGAATAAAATTAGAAATCAACTCCAACAGAAACTCTCATCTCTACACAAAGTCATGGAAATTAAACAACTTTCTGCTGAACGATTCCTTCATAAACGAGGAAGTAAAGATGGAAACCAAAAGATTCTTTGAACTAAATGACAAAGGTGACACAAGTTATCAAAATCTGTGGGATACAGCTAAAGCAGTCCTGAGAGGAAAGGTTATATACATGAATGCCTATATACAAAAGATAGAAGGATCACAAATCAACATGCTAATGAATCATCTAAAAGAACTGGAAAAGGATGAGCAAACCAACGCCAAACGCAGCAAAAGTAAAGAAATAACAAAGATCAGAGCAAAACTAAATGAAATCAATAACAAACAAAAACTATATAGATGATTAATAAAACAAAAAATTTGTTCTTTGAAAAAATAAACAAAATAGACACGTCTTTTGCTAGATTAATGAGAAGCAGAAAAGAAAGGACTCTAATAAGCTCCATCAGGAATGAAAAAGGAGAAATTACAACTGATACCATTGAAATACAAGATATCATGTCTGAACACTAAAAAAACTTCTATGCACATAAACTTGAAAATGTGGAGGAAATGGACAAATTCTTAGAAACACACAGCCTCCTAAGCTCAGTCAGGAAGAAATAGAATTCCTGAACAGACCGATATCAAGAACCAAAATTAAAGCAGCAATAAAAAATCTTCCTAAAAAGAAAAGTCTCAGACCAGATGGTTTCACACGTGAATGTTGCAAGACCTACAAAGAAGAACTGGTGCCTATCCTGAAGAAATTATTCTACAATATTGAGAAGGAAGGAATCCTCCACAACATATTTTATGAAGCCAATATCACCCTGATACCCAAACCAGGAAAGGATGCAACAAAAGAATAATACTACAGGCCAATATCCCTTATGAATATAGATGCAAAAATTCTCAGAAAAATCCTAACAAACTGAATGCAGGTGCTTATCAAAAAAGTAATCCATCATGACCAAGTGGGCTTCATCCCAGAGATGCAGGGATTATTCAACATACGCAAATATATAAATGTAATTCACCACATAAATAGAAGCAAAAACAAAGACCATATGATCCTCTCAATAGATGCAGAAAAAGCATTCAACAAAATTGAGCACCCTTTTATTATAAGAACACTTAACATAATAGGCATAGACGGAACTTACCTACAAATGATACAAGCCATATATGACAAACCCACAGCTAACATCATACTGAATGGGGAAAATTTGAAAACATTCCCGCTTAAAACTGTAACCAGACAAGGTTGTCCTCGATCACCACTTCTATTTAACATAGTGAGGGAAGTCCTAGCCAGGGCAATCAGACAAGACAAGGAAATCAAGGGCATCCAAATGGGTGCCGAAGAGGTCAAAGTATTGCTCTTTTCTCACGATATGATCTTATATCTAGAAAATCCAAAAGATTCTGCCATGAGGCTACTGGAATTAATAAACAAATATATCAAAGTCTCAGGTTACAAAATCAATGTACAGAAATTAGTAGCATTCCTATACACCAACAAGAGAGAACCAAATCAAAGACTCCATACCCTTCACAATAGCAACAAAGAAAATAAAATACCTAGCAATATATTTAACTAAGGAGGTAAACGACCTCTACAGGGAGAACTATGAAACACTGAGGAAGGGAATAGCAGAGGATGTAAACAGGTGGAAAACCATGCCATGCTCATGGGTCAGCAGAATCAACATTGTTAAAATGTTTATACTACCCAAAGTGATCTACAGGTTCAACACAATCCCTATTAAAATACCAATGTCATTTGTCACAGATCTACATATGCAGCTTCTTGCCAGGACAGAGGGCTGGTGGACTTTTAAGCACTAGGATGAGCTAGCAGCAAAGTTCTGGGGGCCATTAGCAAAGGAGGTTGATCAAGAGAATGTGTTGAGTACATTGAGTTATTTTGGAGTTTGCAAATGTTTTTCTCTGGGATTAGGCCATCCATGTTTGCTAATTGGCGTCCATGGAAGTAAGGTTTCTTCTCTCCTCCAGAGACCAGGAGTTGAGGGCACTGTCTGCCTTGGTGATTACATTTCAAAGATATGGCTCCCAGGTACTCCAGAAAGATATTTATAGGTATAAAACTGGCAAGAGGCTAAGAGAGATTTACATATATTTCAAAAGGGCAGAGAAAAAATTTACAATTGCAAGTTTCTAAAGTCAGTGCTCTAAGAAAAGAAAAGTCAAGGGGCTATAATCAGTAAGAGTTTTGTCTAAAGCTTAGTGAAGCTGAGGGGAACATTAAGTTCCAGTTTTGGTCAGCTGGAAAGTGAGTCACATTAAGTACTTCAGTCAAACCGATTTAGAAATAATTCTAGAGTTAATAACAGTGTTGTTGTATATCTGTAATAATGTAGTTGTATGTATGTATGTATGTATGTAGTTGAATGTAATAACTGTAGTTGTATGTTTGGGTATGTAATTTTCTTAAAATTGGGTATATCAGATAATTCTACATACTTCTCAATTCTATACTGCATATAGCAATATGCAGAAGGAAATATTTTCAGTTAAGGGGAGCATAGGCTTCAGAACTCAACCTTCTTGAGACCCAAATCTGACATTTAATAGCTGCGTGACCTTCAGTGAATGACTTCTTCTTTCATGTAAAATGAAGGTACTGATAGCCACTTTACACAATCTTTGGCTGGATCTAACCAGATATTATTGTAAAACCTCTAACACAGTGACTAACACATATAAGAATACCTCCTGCTAATACCCATAAAGTTGTTGTAACAAAGCTTGGATTAGGAAGTACACAAATTTTCTGATAGGATAAAAATATCTGTATTTTCTCTCATCTTATCTATATTTCCCCTCAAACACATATAATATACCCCATATGACTGAATATTTAGAACAGGGACTTTGAAGTTGTCGATTTGGGAAGTCACATACATGAGTGACTTCTGTGACCTTAATTGAACCTCCGGGCAAGAGCTCCTCCATTTCTCAAATAGATATAATAATGGAAAACATCACTCTCTCTCACAAGGGTGCTTTTGACATTATTGAAAAAAATCTTTTTAAGGCACACAAGATAAAAGCACTGTTGTTATTCAATATGTGATGAATTTTTGGCAATTATATTCTGTGATGTTGTAAGAGTCGTAGCTTTAGGAAGCAAAGACTCCCTTGAGAGTCCTGGCCAAAAGAAACTGTATAATGGAAATTGAATTACCTGTTAAATTGAAAAAAATCATTGAGAAAATTCAGTATCCCTATGGAAAAAAGAAAAGCTATTATATCTCAGTTGAATACCTATAATACTGGAAGACAAGTTTAACATGATCTCATTTCTTGACCATATCTGTAAGAGGCAAGTGCTTCACTGGGGCATAGCCAACGCAATTCTTCCCATAGAGCAATATATTGTCAAAGTGTTTTTAAAAAGTATTTCATCACCATCCAGACGCACTCTCGGTCCGGCCCCCACTGAAATGAAGAACAAGGACACACCTGGAAGTCCCAGGGCCCAACCCATCACCCGAGGCACAAGAGGACCTCTCTAGAGGAACAAGAACTAGCTACAGGACCCCAAAACAGCACGCTCCACCCTGCAAGTGCCACCTACTAACAGGGAGGACATCTTGCACACGCTTTTACTGCATCCACTGATTCATCATAAAGGGTGTGGTCGAAACTCACCCACAAACACCACCTACTGGCCCAAAACTAAGCAGGGCGTGTCATTATCCAAACAAAAACCTAAATGCAAGAAGGAACAACTGATCCAGATGGGAAGGAACCAGCAAAAGAACTCTGCAAGTATGAAGACGCAAACAGAAAGCATACCTGCAAAGAGGAAAAACAGCTCCCCAGCAATGGACATTAACCAAACTCAGAACACTAAAATGACAGAAGAATTTCAAACATGGATTGTAAGAAAACTGAATGATATGCAAGAAAAATTGGATGACCAACACAAAGAAACCACAAGAAAAATCCAGGACTTGGAAGAAAAATTCACTAAAGAAATTGAAATATTAAAGAAAAATCAAACTGATCTCCTGCAAATGAAGGACTTATTCAGGGAACTACAAAACACCATGGAAAGCCTCAAGAACAGGGTAGAGCAAACAGAAGAAAGAATCTCAGAGATTGAAGACAACTCCTTCCAGTTTAAAAAGTCAGTCACAGAGATTGAGCAGAAAATTAAGAGAAAAGAAATAAGCCTACAAGAAATGTGGGATTATGTGAAGAAAATGAATCTGAGCATGTTAGGGTTCCGGAACGTGAAGAAGAAAACACTCAAGGGCTGGATAAGCTATTTGAAGAATTAATAGAGGAGAATTCCCCAGGCCTTGCTAAAAATCTAGATATACAGGTACAAGAAGCTCAAAGGACCCCAGGGAGATTCAATGCAAATAGGAAGACACCATGTCACAAAGTCATCAGATTGACCAAAATATCCACTAAAGAGGCCTTTCTAAGAGCTGTAAGGCAAAAGAAACAAGTAACATGCAAAGGAAAGCCCATCAGAATAACTCCAGATTTCTCAACTGAAACCCTACGAGCAAGAAGAGACTGGAGCCCTATTCTCACTCTTCTGAAACAGAATAATGCCCAGCCTGGAATCTTGTACCCTGATAAACTAAGTTTCATATATGAAGGGGAAATAAAGACATTCTCAGATAAGCAAAGACTGAGGGAATTCACCAAGACAAGACCAGCTCTCCAAGAAGCACTCGAAACAGAATTACACAAGCATCAGCACAATAAACACTCTCGAATGTCAAACCACTCAAAAGTTAAAGATCAAAGGCTAGATTCCACAATGGCTCAAGAGACAAAACAAAGCAACAAAATGCAACCCAACAGAATGAACAGTAATTCACCCCACTTATCTGTTCTCTCAATAAATGTGAATGGTTTGAATTCCCCTCTCAAGAGACATAGGCTGGCCGAAGGGACAAAAAAAAAAAAAAAACAATCCAAGCATCTGCTATCTCCAGGAAATGCATCTAACCTGCAAGGATGCATTTAGACTCAAAGTAATGGGGTGGAAATCAATATTTCAAGCAAATGGAAGCCAAAAGAAGGCTGGCGTAGCAGTTTTGATTTCAGAAAATTTGGTTTTTAAATCAACAAAAGTAATGAAAGACAAAGGGGGTCACTATATAATGGTGAAGGTTACAGTTCAACAAGAAGACATAATCCAACTTAGGTGCACCCAGATTCATAAAGCAAACTCTACTTGATCTAAACAAATCAATAGACAGCAACACCATAATAGTCGGAGACTTGAACACCCCACTGACACCACAGGACAGATCCCCCAAACAGAAAATTAACAAAGAAATAATGGACTTAAACACAACTCTAGAACAAATGGGCTTGACTGACATTTACAGGACAGTCTACCCAAAAACCATTGAATACATGTTCTTCTCATCAGCTCATGGGACATTCTCTAAGATTGACCATATTCTAGGACACAAAGCATATCTCAAAAAATTTAAAAAAATAGAAATCATCCCATGCATCTTCTCAGATCACAGTGGAATAAAAACAGAAATCAACCCCAACAGAAACTCTCATCTCTACACAAAGTCATGGAAATTAAACAACTTTCTGCTGAACGATTCCTTCATAAAACAGGAAGTAAAGATGGAAATCAAAAGTTTCTTTGAACTAAATGACAAATGTGACACAAGTTATCAAAATCTGTGAGACACAGCCAAAGCAGTCCTGAGAGGGAAGTTTATTTCCATAAATGCCTATATGCAAAAGTCAAAAAGATCACAAATAGACAACCTAATGAATTGACTCAAAGAACTGGAAAAAGAAGAACAGACTAACCCCAAACCGAGCAGAGGAAGGGAAATTAATAAGATCAAATCAGAACTAAATGAAATTGACAACAAGGAAACTATATGGAAGATTAATAAAACAAAAAGTTGGTTCTTTGAAAAAATAAATAAAATTGACACACCTTTGCCTAAACTGATGAAAAACGGAAAAGAAAAATTGCTAATATTCTCCATCAGGAACAAAAAAGGAGAAGTTGCAACTGATGCCGTGAAGATTCAAGATATAATTTATGAATATTATAAACACTTTATGTGCACAAACTGCAACATGTGGAGGAAATGGACACATTTTTAGAAACACACAGCCTCCCTAGGCTCAACCAGGAAGAAATAGCATTCCTGAACAGACCAATATCAAGGACTGAAATTGAAACAGCAATAAAAAACATTCCAAAAAAGAAAAGTCTTAGACCAGATGGTTTCACACCTGAATTTTACCACACCAACAAAGAAGAACTGGTGCCTGTCCTGCAGAAATCATTCCACAGCATCAAGAAGTATGGATTCCTCCCCAAGACATTTTATGAAGCCAACATAACCCTCATACCAAAACCAGGAAAGGACGCAACAAAAAAGGAAAACTAGAGACCAATATCACTTATGAATATAGATGCAAAGATTCTCAACAAAATTCTAGCTAACCGAATCCTGGTGCTTATTACAAAAATAATCCATCATGACCAATTGGGCTTCATTCCAGAGATGCAGGGATGATTCAACATACGCAAATCTATAAACGTAATTCACCACATAAACAGAAACAAAAACAAAAACCACATGATTCTCTCAATAGATGCAGAAAAAGCATTTGACAAAATTCAACAGCCTTTTATGATAAGAACACTTAACAAAATAGGCATAGATGGGGCTTACCTAAAAATGGAACAAGCTATTTATAACAAAACCACAGCCAACATCATACTGAATGGGGAAAAACTGAAAGCATTCCCACTTAGAACTGGAACCAGACAAGGTTGCCCACTATCTCCACTTCTATTCAACATAGTGCTGGAAGTCCTGGCCACAGCAATCAGGCAAGAGAGTGGGATTAAAGGCATACGAATGGGAACAGAAGAGATTAAACGCTCATTATTTGCTGATGACATGATATTATCTCTAGAAAACCCCATGGATTCAACCAAGAGGCTCCTGGAATTGATAAATGAATTCAGTAAAGTCTCAGGATATAAACTCAATACGCACAAATCAGAGGCTTTCATATACGCCAGTAGCAGTCATACTGAGAACTTAATCAAAGACTCAATTCCCTTCACAATAGCAACAAAAAAAATAAATAAATAAAGTATCTAGGAATATATTTAACTAAGGAGGTAAAAGACCTCTACGGGGAGAACTATGAAACATTGAGGAAGGAAATAGCAGAGGACGTAAACAGGTGGAAAACCATACCATGCTCGTGGGTCGGCAGAATCAACATTGTTAAGATGTCTATACTACCCAAAGTGCTCTATAGATTCAACTCAATCCTTATTAAAATACCAACATCATTCTTCACAGATGTAGAAAAATTAATTCTATGCTTTGTATGGAACCAGAGAAGACCCCGCATAGCAAAAACGATTCTAGGCAATAAAAACAAAATGGGAGGTATCAACTTAGCAGACTTCAAACTTTATTATAAGGCTGTAGTAATCAAAACAGCTTGGTACTGGCACAAAAATAGTGCCATTGACCAGTGGAACAGAACTGAGAACCCAGGTATAAAACTATCCTCATATAGCCACCTAATCTTTGTCAAAGCAGACAAAAACATACGCTGGGGAAAAGAACCCTTATTCAATAAATGGTGCTGGGAAAACTGGATAGCCACATGTAGAAGACTGAATCTGGGTCCACACCTTTCATCTCTCACAAAAATCAAGTCATGCTGGGTAACAGACTTAAACCTGAGGAATGAATCTATTAGAATTCTAGAGGAAGATGTTGAAAATACTCTTCTAGACATTGGCCTAGGCAAAGAATTTATGAAGAAGACCCCAAAGGCAATCACAGCAACAACCAAAATAAATAAATGGGACCTGATCATATTAAAAAGCTTCTGCACAGCCAAAGAAACTGTCACAAGAGCAAACACACAACCTACAAAATGGGAGAAAATTTTTGCATGCTACAAATCCGATAAAGGGCTGATAACTACAGTCTACTTAGAACTCGGGAAAATCAACAAGAAAAAATCAAACGACCCTATCAAAAAGTGGGCAAAGGACATGAACAGAAACTTTTCAAAAGAAGACAGAATAATGGCCCAAAACCATATGAAAAAATGCTCAACATCTCTAATCATCAGGGAAATGCAAATCAAAACCACAATGAGATATCACTTATCTCCAGTGAGACTGGCCTTTGTCAAAAAGTCCCAAAACAATAAATGTTGGGATGGATGCAGAGGGATAGGAACACTGATACACTAGTGGTGGGACTGCAAACTAGTGCAACCTCTGTGGAAAGCAATATGGAGATACCTTAAAGAGATACAAGTAGAAATACCATTCGATCCAGTAATCCCATTATTGTGCATCTACCCAAAAGAACAAATGATACTCCATAAGAAAGACACCTGCACCCGAATGTTTATAGCAGCACAATTCACAATTGCAAAGATGTGGAAACAACCCAAGTGTCCACCAATACATGAGTGGATTAATAAAATGTGGTCTATGTGTACCATGGAGTACTATTCAGCTTTAAGAAACAATGGTGATGTAGCACCTCTTGTATACTCCTGGATAGAGCTGGAACGCATTCTACTAAGTGAAGTATCCTAAGAATGGAAAAACAAGCACCACATGTACTCACCATCAAATTGATACTAACTGATCAACACATAAGTATACATATAAGAATAACATCTATTGGATGTCAGGCAGGGGGAAGGGGGAGGGGGGAGGGGAGGAGGCAACGGGTATATGCATACACAAAAAGTGCAATGCTCACCATCAGAGTGATGGACATGCTTGAAACTTGGACTCGGGGGGGAGGGGGCGTAAGGGCAACATAGGTAACCTAATCATCTGTACCCCCATAATATGGTGAAATAAAATTCACTGCATATCTGAAAATTGTGTATGAGGAAATTGACTCTGTGAATGGGACCAAGATTCAAAGGGAGGGGAGGCAGATTGTATTATAATTTAGGCAGATAGAAACAGCCAATGGAGGGAAAGATACACCGTAATGCCACAGTTCCCAAACTGCACCAAAGCACTCCAGGATGCCAGAGAAAACTCATGGAAGTACCATGGGACACTTTAATTTGAGGAGGAAACACAGCTATATCTGTGAAACACCATAAGGACTACCACTATTAAGCTATTGGATCCTAACTACTTGATAAAAATTAAACTGTTCAATACTTATTTTGGCTAAGAAATGCTTTGGAGAAAATAATGGAAACACAAAGGACTCCAAGAGTCAAGAAACCTTGGGAACCATGGCTATATTATTTTTAAGAAGCAGGGAGACTTAGAAAAGTGTTAAGGAGAGGAATAAAATAGCCAAATTTGTATTTAGGGAAGATCATTCGAATAGCAGTGGGGAGCATTCATTAGAGAGTTGTCATTTTGAAAGCATAAAGACTATTTAAACATGTCTAGTGAATGATGGCAATCCATAATTGAAGGAAAAACTGATTTTACTTAATCAGGCGGCTCTTACCTTCCTTGTTGTTCCTTTATAATGCCAGAAGTTTTGGCAAGACTCTTGAAATTACTAAATTATATTAATAATTACTTTTCTGTTTCTTTAGTCATATATCATTTACTATTTGGCTCTTTGAGTAAAGCCATTTATAGTCTGACACAGAGCAACAGTCTGGCATAGAGCAATATTCTTGCATTTCCCAGCAAATCTGGCTTATTTAAAATACTTAGATTGACATTACACTACATCTTTAACTTATTGTACAACGAAATTCGATATGTTACTAATTGAGAACCAGTGGCCTAGACTGATCAGACTAAGGAAACCAATGCTAGCCCATATGCCTCACACAATGTCTTCACATTGAAGCACAATTCCTGCTGGCCGGCACCCCGAGGCTTCCCTTGCTTTTGAGGTCCTTATTTGCAAGATCATTTTCTGTCCTTGGTAATGCGAATCCTATATTAAAAGAGAGTTCAAAATACATGTTTAAATATTTGTTGGATGCTTTGTATGAGCAAGGCCCCCTTCTCACTCTTTAACATGCATTATTTTACTTATTGCCTACTCTCACCTTATGATGAAGGTGATATTGATACTTTTCCCAATTTATGCATGAAGAAACTGAAACACAATTGTTTTTAATTTCAAAATATTAAGGGGTTACAAATGTTTTTGGTTACATGGATTGCTTTTGTAATGGCTATAGGTATGTGCGTCACCCAAATAGCATTCATTGTAGCCTTTAGGTAGGTTTCCCTCCTCCCTGCCTCCCCCCTTCCCCTAAAACACAAACTTAAGTGTGTTGGGTCACATGGGTATTAAGATGGATCTAAAATACAAACCCAGATGGTATGATTTCAGAGTCCACAGTCTTAACAACAACTATAACGACACTGTATCTTCTCCATCTGGGAGGAATAACTAAATTTTGTGTTTATTTGTAATTATTTTCGTGTACCTATTTGTAAAGTTCTCTTTGATTTAGAATAATTGAATAAAAATAGTTTTAATTTCATTGTAGAGAAAATAGTGATTATGGAGACATGTATTAATAAAAATCATAAGCCTGACTATTGCGATTAGAGAGAGATAACATTAAAAAGGCAGCCTCACCAGGCTGCCTTTATGATGCTTTCATGTCCATGTCATAGTCCTTAAGTTTGTGAATGAAAAAACCTTGGGTTTCTCAATTCTTTCATATTTATAAGGCCCTCAGAGACTGATTGACATTAATAAAGTCATAAAACACTGATGTTTAACTTCGAATGTTAACATATGGACGCTGACTGACCAGCCTAGTCACCAGAATTCCAGTGCCTACCACCTAGGTACTTTATTGTATCAAGGTGCTCAGGAGAAAGATTAGAAAAATAAATCAAATTAATTAGAAGATTGCATAACAACCATGAAATGAGATCAAAGAAAAGCAGAGGGTCTGGGGAAATAATTCATTCATGCCATCATAAAGCCTGAATAATTATTACAAAGTGCACCCTTTCAAACTGAGGTGATCTGGGCTGGGGATGGTTTAAGGTCAAAGTGGGTGATTGTAAACAATGGGGAAAACATGACAAAGAATGAGGGGCAAGATAAATCCTTTTCTAGAAATGCAGATATTTAAAAATATATATCTATCCACTGATTAATAGATAGGTATACAGAAATTATGACTGAGAACTACAAGAGAAGATGTAAGCCTGGTCATATCAGGGATGGAAGTTGCACTAAAGAGTCTGGGTGCTTTCCTGAAAGCTTTGATAGAGTTTAGGTATGCTTATTCTAGCTGTAAGGGGGAAAATATTTGCAGGCATTCAAACATAGATATAATTAAGAGGCTTTTTTTTTTCTTTAATTACTACCATTTAATGAGTCTTTCTTTGTGGCAACTGATCATGCAATTTTAAAAAACTATTTTGGGAATAACAGAAAACTTTTGTTCTATTATTATAAAGAACTAAATGGGACATTTCCTGATATATAAAATTATTTTCTGGGTCTTTTTAGGGGTGTAAATACTGAAGAACCGCAGCTATAATTCAAGGTTCCAGGTGGCAAGCAGACTCATAAGACACAAACAAGCTTTACTCTATTACTACATTTATTTATCTTTATGACAGGATACAATGCAGGAAACACAGAAGATATAGAATCTTCAACTTATCTTCTCCTTGCTCAGCAACTTCCAAGTTCATATGTTCATTTGTCTCTCTCATTACAACAATGCTTGGCTTCCACGTGTGCCAGCCAAGGTGTGTGTGGATCACCTTGACGTGTGGAAGCTACAGGCTGTACTTTCCACTGATCCTTTGTACTCTGCAAGTCAATAGGCCTAAACCTGCATGCCATCTTGTAGCTCTCCTAACCCAGTACTGACTTCACTCAACAAACAGAAATATCATTTCTCATTTTTCTTACCATCATTTCTTCCAAGGAAAGAGTGCTGTGGGAAACTGAGGTCATTTTCTGAGAAGCCTACGTGAGACCAATGTAATGCTAAATTCTTTCTCACAGTTTCACCCCCATGACCTCAAGTCAATATTTTAACAAAACATATGTATGGCTTAAATATTCTGTGGTATTTTTTCTGACAGGCACATGTCTAATATTCTATGCACAGGAAAAAGCAAGCTATTACACCTGAGGCCACCAAAATTCATGCTATTAATAGAGTTCAGTTATCTTCTTCCCAAAACATGTTAATCTTAACCAACATACTACATAAGTCTTTTGATACTTTCTTATCAATTGCACAAGTCTCCCTCTTATTCCTGTCAAGTATATATTTTTAAAGTTTTTAGAGATACTTAGGTGTGTGTTTAGTTTCTCTAAAGGCAATCAGTCTCCATGGGGTTAATGTCAATTGGGGGTTTTAAACCAGTCTCCCAAAATATCTTTTCATCCTGGAGGTCAGCAGTATACATTTCAATTTCTTTAATTTCCATACTTGAGCCCATAAAATGCTTTATTATACCAAACAGCAGTAGATGAGAGATTAAAGTAATGCTTATCACGCAAACCTCTTGTTAATATTATACCCAATAGCAGTAGATAAGATAATAAAGTAATACTTAGCACATCAAACATTTGTTTTTATTACAATGTAATTTCCCCATCCTTCCCAACAGAACCATCCCTTACCTATATGCCATACATTTTTAATGACAGGACTGGTCACTAGAGTGTTCAGTAAATTCAGGATTCTTTCTGGTATGGGACCTAATCATACCCTAACTATGAAGGGACAAGATTTTATTGACATTGTGTCCCACATATTAATGTAGACCACAACCCATTTATCATACAGGGAGGACATAGTGTTAGTCTTTTTTCTGCTCAATACCCATAACTGCATTGCAAGAAATGGTAGCTCCTTTTAAATTCATGGCACATATGCTGTAAGGGAGCAATAATAAGAATCACATGTCCCTGTGACATCCTACTATAATTAGGTGGTCCTTAGTATATCAATAGGTGCATCTCTCTGGCTTGGGCTTCTAAAACACACAGGCTTTTTCCTTTAAACACAATAGCAATAAAGCATAGCAGAGAGCCCTTCCTGGGTGAGGATACAGGCCCTTTCCCAGAGTTTTTGCAGAGCACAATGTTCTAAATGGCTTTTTCTTCCCTCCAGGTAACAATAGAGTCACCAGGTCCTTCTTTTCCCATTCTTAGAAATAGATGGACGGAGCTGGAGCCCATTCTTCTAGGTGAAGTATCACAAGAATGGAAAAACGAACACCACATGTACTCACCATTAAATTGGTACTATTTGATCAATACTTCTGAGCACATATGGAAGTACATTCACCAGGTGTCGGGCAGGTGGGAGGCGGTTGGAGGAGATGGGTAAATTCACACCTAACAGGTGTGGCGCACACTGTCTGAGGGATAAACACGCTTGTAACTCTAACTCAGGTGGTGCAAAGGCAATATATGTAACCGAAGAGTTTGTACCCCCGTAATATTCTGAAATTAAAATAAAAAGAAATAGATGGTAGATTTGCAAAGGTAAAAGATAATAAGTTCTTCTCTACCACTAGGCAGTAAGGAAGCACTTAGAGTCAATCCTAGCTAGGTCATATTGGGTGAAGTGACTATCTAATCTGGAGTGTTCTTAGGAATATACACAATCAAGTTCAAGGCAACACAATATCCTAAGCAGTCTGCTCCCTTTACCTGGAACAAGGGCAAATGCAACCCTCATCTAAACCACTTGATCGAATAATCCAAAAGAAAAGCTTTGTAAGGTATCATAGACAAAGATTTATGTCACAGCATTATTTTCTGATGCTTTATTCCCAGTACACAAGAATTTTTCTTAAGGCTGTTTCTCTCAGTGTCCCTCATATTTATATGAGGTTCATGCCTACTGAGCTTTCCTAGTCAGCTCTTCTCATCATTAACATCCTTATCATTCTCTGTCATTCAAAATGAACGTTTTAACTGTCCATTCCAATTTTCAATTAAGCCACTTCTATGTGGCTGATAGGAATATATGTCCATTATATGTTGTTCATTTTGTTGGTAAACTGGCAATAGTTAAATGTATTCCCTATGAAATGTAGGAAGAGAACTCAAAACATCTGTCTGTTCCTGAAAAGACCCATTGAAATGCTCCAGAAGACATGAATGGTGTTCCATGAAATCCATTTTCCAGTGATGTGCTGGCCATTGACTTCATAAAATTCTCCCCAGTGCCATTTTTGGACATTGTTTTTTGCTTGATGGTATTAGAACAGTCTGTCGCCATGCTAGTAGCTTTTCTGGTTGGGTATATACCATTGCTTCCAATTGCCAAGGCATGGACTGAGCACCACGGTGACAGCTCATGGTATGTACCCAACTGTTTTACTCCATGGGAACACCAGGGCATCTGCTTTGCCTTTCCAGTGTTCCTCTGAGATATGAGTGGGTTCTCTTGGCAGGTATCTGCAGATGTACTTCTCACTAGAAGTTTCCATAGGGACTTTCACAACTGCACCTTTTCACAACAGAATATTCTTATGTATCTATGCATCAAAGAACCATTTACCTGCCCACCGATGCAGCAGTCATGGGGATGGCCCAGGAGTTTTTATGTATTCAGACATTACCCTGAGGCCAACAAGGTTCTCCCTGTACTGTTGCATATACTGCTCTCAATTCAGCCCATGCTGTGTACTTATCACCACCTTCTTCAGTTAAGATTTTTAAAAATATACTGACAGATAGTTGTAGCCTTCCATTTGGAGTCCTGTCATTCAATACAAGAATTTTATCAGCAAAATGGGCAGATGTTTCGCCTTAGCAGGGTTTATATCCTTTGGCAGTAAGAGTGTGTAGTTCTTCAGGAGTTCCACTGTAGAGGCAGGGATGCTCCCTGCTCATGGATAGAATGAATGCTCTCAGAGCTGATCTCTTCAGTATGTTCTTAAATATAAAATTCACATCTTATCAGGAAACTTGTTGTACAGCTCCTTTTTATTTAAATCTTTCTTTTTTATTAATATATAATGTTTTACATGTTTATGGGGAACATGTAATATTTTATTACATGCATAGAATGCATAAGGATCAGGGTATTTGAGGTTTCCATCACTTTGAGTATTTATCATTTCTATGTGTTGGGAACAGTTCAAGTCCTCTCTTCTAGCTACTTTGAAATATACAGTATGTCATTGTTAACTTGAGTCACTCTACTCTGCTGTTGAACCATAAAACTTATACCTTTTATCTAATTGTATGTTTGTACCAGTTAGCCTTCCTCTCTTTATCTCTCTTCCCACCTACCCATCCTTCCCAGCTTCTAGTATCTATCTACTCTCCACCTCCATGAGATCAATGTTTTTAGCTCCCAACATATGAGTGAGAACATGCGATATTTGTCTTTCTGTGCCTAGCTTATTTCATTTAACATGATGACCTCCAGCTCCATCTATGTTGCTGCAAATGACATGATTTCATTCTTTTTTATGGCTGAATGGCATCCCATTGTGTGTATATACCATGTTTTCTTTATCCATTCATCTGTTGATGGACACTTAGGTTGATTCCATATCTTTGCTATTATGAATACCTCTACAATAAACATACAAGTGCATTTACATCTTTGATGTATTCATTTCTTTTAGTTTGGATAAATACATAGTGGTGGGATTGCTTATGGTAGTTTCATTTTTAGTTTTTTTGAGAAAACTCCATACTGTTTTCCATAGTGGCCACACTAATTTACATTCTCTCTAATAGTATATAAATTCCCTTTTCTCCACATAGTCTCCAGTGTCTGTTATTGTATTTTTAATGATAGCCATTCTAACTGGAATAAGATGATATTTCAGTGTAGTTTTCATTTGCATTTCCTCATGATTAGTCATGTTGAGCATTTTGGGATTTCTCTTTGATATCACCCATGACATCATAGGTAACTCGAGCCTCAAGTCATTGCAGGTAACTCAGCATAATCTGATGCTCTTTGCATGTTAGGGCTATTTCTTACTAGAGCCAAAAGGCACACCAGCACTTCTGTTTCAAATGGGCTCTTATACAACACAGTATCAGGGAGCTTTTTTTAGGCCAGAAGTCTAGCAATCACCTCTAAGTAGCATTCTAAGACTTTTGCTGGGGACTCAAGTCTATGTGTTTTAGTAGTGAACTTCTCTAAAAGCACCAGTTATGTCAGGATTATAAGATCCCAGAGGGACCTCTGCTCTGGACTCCATTGAAATCCATTTCTTTTTCTAGTTACTTTGTATATTGAGGTCAACAGGATTTCCGAATATAGTATATGTGTCCTCCGGTCCAAGCAGCCCTTTGAGGTTTTGTGCCTCTCTATTATCAGTAAAGACTTGTTGGGATAGCAAAATGTATTTTACTGTTTGTGAAATACCTCTAGTGGCCCTAGCTCAGATTAGTCTCAGAAAAAAAGACTGACTAAACTGGTTCCTGAATCTTTGCCAGATTATTCAGGCATCCTTTGCTATTCCCATTGCAACTATAGTTTTTAAATCTTTGCTCCATCCATGCCCAGCTTACTTTCTGAGAGGGAAAGTATAATTATTATCATTATGTTATCAACTTCATGAATCAAAAGGCTTTTGAAAATGATGAGACCAAAATCTTGTCTTACAAGACAATAACTAAATCCTGGAGAATGTGTATAACCTGAGAGGAAAACCGTAAAAGTGTATGTAAGGGAGTATGTCAGGTGCAATACAGACAGTGCTTGACATGTTTTCCAGATTCCAAGTCTATCACAACAGACTATCACTATTGCCTGCTGAACATCCTGGTAGTGTTTGCCATTTCTGGCACAACAGAGACCTTGGAGAAATTGTTTTACTTACCTGAGGATTTTCTCACAAGCCAGACAGGACTAAGATGCAGAGAACGGGTGGGATGAGCACAGCTGCTTCCACAAACTCTTTAATCAGGACTTGAGATTTCCTATTGCCCTCCTAGAAGATGTGCAGTTTAGTTTTCACTACAGAATAGGGCAATAGCAATGCCTCTCCTTTAGCAAATCCAATTAAAATCTGGCAAAGGTCAGATGTCCCCAACATTCGGCTACCAGCCAATAAGTGCTAGATCTTTGGTTCTTGCTTCACATCCTTTTCAGTTATACATTCAAGCAAAAAGGATAGCAACACTGGATATATATTTCCTTTTTGTGTTCATATCCAAAGTTTTACTAGAACCTTGCTACCATTTATCATAGTATCTCCATCCGCCTCCCCACCTTTAGCTTCCTTTTTGGCCTCTTAATATTGTCTTACTGCTTCCCACAAATATTACAGTATGTTGTATACCAATATCTACTTATCTCAAAAAGCTTTGTTCACCAAGCCTACGATGTTATACTTTAACCAAAGCATACGGCCTTGGAATTTCCCCTGTGGACTAAGGCAAAATATCCTAGCCTTCCAGTCAATCCTCACTGGTTTCCATTGCTCCAACCTGTGGAGTACATTTAACACACTGAGTCAGCACCTTCTGTTACTGTTCCCCAACAGCATCATCGGATTTAAATTCTTCTGGGCTGGGTTAAAGCGAGCACACCTCATGGGATTCATGAAGGAAGACAGCTGACAGGTACACAGCAAATTTTCCTCCTCTGAACTAGTGATAATGAGCCAGTAAATCTTTTGAGATAATTTAGTCAGTTTCTTCTCTTTTCATCCTTTGTCTTATAGTCACCTAATAACAAATCTGATTCACCTTTCCTTCTATCTTTGGCTGCCCCGCCTTGCCTTTCCTTGCCTATCCATTTTACCAGTTTCCCGGGAGATAAATCCTTGTGACGCAGTCACCCAGGCATCACATTCTCATCAGGAAGATTTGACTCAAGGGCCTGAAAGCCAAGACTACTTCTGACACCATTCTCTAATACAACAGTTGTGTTCATCTGGCAAGCCAACTCAAGAGACACAGGCAGGCTTTATCATAATACTATGTTTACTTGGCATTACAGAAGGAAATAAGGCAGGACAGCATCTTCATCTCATCACCATCTCATCTCAGCAACTACCCAAGTACACAAAACTACATAAAAGGGAAGGCTTCTGTTGCGTCCTCACCTACATATACATGTATGGCTGCCACAAATGAAAGCCAAGATGTATGGGTGACCTTGACACATGGAATCCACAGCCTCTGTTTCCCACACACTTTTTATAACATAGTCATCACGTAGGCTCAATGCCGATGCCTACCCATAGCCCTCCTAATATGAGGCAGATGTTGTGTTCCACAAAACAAATGAGGTAGTCAAAATAGTTCTCATTTACCTTAAATTTACTGTTTCCAAGGAAACAGTCCTATGAGAATCCAAGCTCTTTCTGAAGCATTCCTGACACGCAAGCCTGAAGTAACCCTTTACTCACAAAGCTTTATACATATAAATGTGTATACATATGATTAAATGTCAATGTGTTATTCATCTTTTAAATTTCCGTACCTACATTTAGTTTTCAGTTATCACATTTCTTTTGTTTAACCTTTTTAATTTGTGAAATATGGTACATACAGAAAGGTACATGAAATATTAATCTATAGTATAATGAATAGTATTTATATCTAAATACCCATGCACCAATTCCCCAAATTGAGAAACTGAACATTGCTAGCAACTCAAAAGTCTTCAGGTTGTAATTTCCCAAAATAAGCACCCTCAATATTCCATAGTCCTATGCATGTGTTTGACTTTTATAATAATCCCAACTTTGTGTTTCTTTACAGTTTTATCACTGGGTACACATTGCTGAACAATAGTTTTTTCCTGTTTTAAATTTTATTTAAATAATTCATATAGATTTTGTGTCTTGCTATGTTTATTTTTTGCTCAATATTATCTTTCTAAGATCCAACCACGCTGTTAGTGTGCAGTGGCCATTTGCCTATTTTCACTACTACGCAGTATTCTATTATATAAAAATACACCACGATTTATTTAATTCAGTCTCTTATTAATGGACATTTGCGTTCTTTTAAGTTGGGGTAACACAAACAGTGCTTCTCTTGTAATATTCTTTGCATTCCTCTATGGTAAACATTATCATTATCATGGTTTTTGGACAAGGAAAATGAAGGATAGAGAGAGGAAATGTAATTTAGCCAACATCGTTTAGCTGGTAGAATTGGGCTTTAAATCCAGCTCTCTGTGACTCCAGAGTCCATGTTCTTAATTTCTTCACTAAGTTCTTGCAATAAGAGATATGAAATTAAACTAAAATAGTGACAATTGAAGAAAACGGACAAATCCAACCAATTCTAAAAATAGAGATTCACTATGATTTGGTGATTAATTTGAAGTAGTTGTTGAAGGAGGTGGAAAAATCAGTGGTAACATTGATTAAGCATCTGGCTGGAATGGGTGGTTGGTGGTGTCATTTACTGAACTACAAGATACAAAAAAAAGGCCGGGGCTGGCAGATGGGGAATTTACTTCGGAATTGAACATACTGCATTTGATATTGGCAAGGCACCCTCGTGACTAATAGTAATAGCTAACATTTATTGAGAACTTACAGCATGCCAAGAATTGTTCTAAACTCTTTACATGCCTTAACTCATTTCATTCTCATGACAACCCCCCCTCCCCCAAGGAGACATTTGACAATGTTTGGAGACGGTTTTGTTTGTCATGACTGGGGGTGGGTGCTATTGTCATCTAGTGGGTAGAGGCCAGGAATGCTGCTAATCATCCTACACAGGACAGCCCCTCACAACAAAAAATTATCTTGTTCAAAATGTCAATAGTACCAAGATTGAGAAACCCTGGCCTACACAGATCAATCACTGGGTGTAAGCCCACCTAGGAATGGAGATTAACGTGGGCGACGAAACTCTCCAGTTAAGAGGTGTCTGCTGTCAGCACTTACAGCAGCTGGGGTAGTAAGTTCTTTATCCCTAACTAGGAATGCAGCAGTGCATCACAGCATCTGCCATGGTAATGAGAGGGAAATGAGGAAGTTTGGCAGATGGGTCCCTAACACAGGGGAACACTGTTTTCCACCGCCTGCTGGGATCAACTGTGTATTAATCATGCTGGTTCATTTTCTGTAATTCTGATGCTTTAATATCTTGGGGCTTTGCTGACCCTGGAAAGACTGTCCCTCCCAGGGTTAGCTATTTCCTAGAGTTAGCAAATGACTAGCCTAGGAATGTGCCTTTCATATGCAAACCAACAATCCAGAACCCTCACACCCCACCCCTTCCTCTGTCAGGCTCTCACACGGGGGCACTAACCCCTGCTCTAATCACCCAGAGTTAGGCACCAGACAACTCTGGACAGCTCCTCCACTCCAGGAGCCGAAATTATTTGAGCTAACCAGTCGTAAACTATTTATCTTGCTGTGAAAACCACAGTAAAGTTTCTTGGACATGTTCTCCCCCATTTCCCTAACCCAGGCCTCCTGACTGACCCTGGTTCTTCTCCGTGTGGCCTCATGCAGCATGGCATGCCTCCACCTCTTGGGAACTGTTAAGCAGCAAACTGTCTTTACAATGGCAATTGTCTCCTGGTCTGTTGGCCTCACAATACCTGAATAATAATGAAACCTACATTTTAAACCAACCAGATGATTTGAATGATTGATAAATTTTTGTTCAAATTTTTTTTCTTATATTTTTTCTTTTCCTTTCTTTCTTTTGTATTGACAGCATTTTAAAAAATAACTTCTCTGCACATGGTTTGGCTGCATAGTGAGTGCTATACTTTTTACTACATCCATGCACATTTTTATTTTTTATTTTTTATCTGTTTACTCTCCATGAGAAAAAGTACGTCCACATTTGGTGTTTGGTCATAAACGTTATTGCCTTTGTGTATTTACTCTCCACCTATTACTAATGCATCCCACCTCCCTGATTTTGAGCCAGAGGCTTTATGGACATAAAGCTTCCATCAAAATTTAATAAAGTATTATCATTTGTATTGCTTTGTAAATAGTCAGTAATCCCCCTTGATTCAAGTTAATGAGCCACACTTGTTTATTTCCAAATAATTAATTTTCAGCTTTTGTTATTAATGGCTATTTTTTACTGTGATTTAATAACATGGCATGCATAATTTCAGCTTTTTGGTAATTGATTTAACTTTTTTATGGCCTATTAGATGGCCAGTTTTGTGAAAGATCCATTGGCTTTTGTAAGAAAGTGTATATCCTGTTTATTTGGAATATACTCAGGCTGTTTACTAAATAAATTATAAATTAGAATATTAAATAGCCTTTATATAGTTACTTTTTTTCTTACATGTTTCTTCAAAACCTGAGAGATGTATCTTCAAAGGTGTATTTTTTTCATTTCTAACTCTGCAAAATTTTATAGAACAGTTTTTACTTTAAATATTTTGTAGCTATATTATTTGTCATATAAAGGTTTATGACTCTAATATTTTCATTGTGAATGTATCATTTTTCAATATAAAATGACAGTCATTTTTTAGGATGGTATGGTGATTTATTTGCCTCAAAATCTGATTTAGCTGATTTTAATGCTATGCTCTTTCTTTTGTTTGCCTTATGTGATATATCTTTGCCAGCCTTTTTCTCTATTTTTCTTTTCATTTTCTTATTAACTTTTCTAGGTCATATTCTCCTAGGTATGTCTCTTGGAAATAACATACTCGCACTCTGTCTTTAATAGGAGAGTTTAACCCATTCGATTTCAAAACTTCTAACCTGTTATGCCTGAAAATCTTATTCACTTGTCCCTTTCTGTTTCAACCGTTTTGTTTTATTATTTTCTTAAGGCTTCTTTACTCTTTCTGTCTTTTTTATCCGATTCTTTGTGGAATATGATTTTATCACCATTAGTGCTAGTGCTTCGTAAAACAAACATCTTATTTTAAAATACTATAGATATATACAAGTTAAAAATAAGTTTCAGTGATCAATTTCACAAGCCAAATAGTGCTTTGATACCACCTGATATAATTTTGAGTTTTAGTTTTGTTTTACTTTGCTTCTTTGATCCCTCATTCAAATCTCAGTTGGATGAAAGAAGGTTGTTATAATCTGGAATTTGAGGCCCAGATTATTATTTTTACATGTTATATATCCTATCTGAAAAACTACTTCTGTATTTTATTTCATAACCTATTTATAACATTTAATTCAACTTATTCCATTTCACTGTTTTTAATGCCTAATACCAGACATTCTTTAGTCTTTCATTTGAACTCATCTCTTAGCTGGAATTATGAAAGTCTTTGAGTAATTTTTGTCCCAGGGAGAGTCCTTGTTACTGCATTTTTCATTTAAATTTTTATCTTCCTCTCAATAAACATCTTCCCCTTGTCAATCTATTGACATCTCATTTCATATTTTTATCTTTTGCAACAGAGACTTTATTTTTAAAAATTGCATTAAGGATTCAAGCAGATACTTTAAAATGTGCTTCAAATTTCTGATAATCAACTTTTTCCAAAAGTATGTCCTTGCAGCTTAAATGCAGTTATACTTCTTTTATGTAACATTTGTTAATACACTCACGTATCTTTTGTATCTGCTTATCTTGATAAGGAAAAATATATCCAAACAAGATATTTGTCCATAAACATTCTGGGTGAATTTATGAGCTATCTGACTCTATTACAACCTCCTCTCAGACAGATCCAGAGAATTTATGGATGTGAAGAGCTTCTGTCAAACTTTCTTATGTCCAGCAGACATTTATCTTTTTTGGCTAAAAGGATAATTTATACCTTCATGATTGGAAATATTCTTTGGATCTTCCCTTGCTAGACACAATGCACCCAGAATACAGAGCTCCATGGCTTTTCCAATCACAATAAATACCTTCTCGCCACCACTGCCACACCCCTGAGCAGAGAGCACCAGTGCCCCTCCGTGTCTGTCAGTGGCAGGAATACCATAATGATAATTGTATTTCCTAAATGAACAGAAAGAGCTACAAATGGGAGAAATTGGAGAATAAAGTGGTCTTAGGTGTTTTAGAAAACAGATCCTTCCTCCACATTAAAGGATAAAAAGGTCAGTGTTGTGGTAGGTACAGACATTGGGCATTGAGGCCAAGAAGCTGCCTGTGGAAGAACAATGAAGACTAATGACCTTTAGGTTTACATGTTTACTATCTCCCAAGAGGCAAAGTAAGTGTCAGTATCACCTATTAATTATAGTTCCTTTTCAGTTCAAAGAAACTTGTAATTTCTGTGGATAATATTGGTTGCCTTGATTTGGGGCATAATGAATGTTCATGATTTAATATTTTTATAGGTATTGTAGTTGGAAGTTGGGAAACAGGGTCAAGTACTGCTAACAGAGGTGATTCTGATGCTTGCACTCATCACTTTAAATATGCAGCACATCTCCTTAATGCATTTTAGTTTCTGTAGTAACATTTATTCCATAATGCACATTGCACTATCACCATCCAGTGATTTAAAACAGGATGTATCATTTACCTGTAGATACCTAGCTAGCCTCTGTTCCCTGTTGTTCCACAGCTGATGTTTTCTAACCCCCACTCACGACCCTGCAGGTTCTAGAAGAAGCTTTGCTGACCCAGTTCTATCTAGCCCAAACTTCTGACTCTGAGCATTGTCACCTTGCCACTGGTCTTGCTGTGGTTTTGAAAAATTTGCCTTTGTTTAGGCCCGGCACAGTGGCTCACGTCTGTAATACTAGCACTTTGGGAGGCTGAGGTGGGTGGATTGCATGAAGCCAGGAGTTTGAGACCAACCCAAGCAACAGAGGGAGACCCCATCTCTACAAAATATTTAAAAAATTAGTCACTACATTCAGCCTGGACGACAGAGTGAGATCCTATCTCAACAAAAACAAACCAAACAACAAAAAAATATCAAGCAGAGTCCTATGGATGATAAAAAGAAAATTAAAAAAGAAATAGAAAAATTTGCCTTGGTTTCATTTTCACATGTGAGTTCTGAAGACTGGGCCCCTGCCTTTCTCTCTGGGGATTCAAATCCCTCTCTTGGTTACCTACCCAGTACTTCAGATCCTCTGGGTTTACCCACCTCCTGGGACACAGGGAGTAATGGTAGTATTACTTTGAAATTCAAAGCCTGCTGCTGCCTGATCTGAGGAGGACACTCAGATGCTGCCTCTCTTCTTGGCTGCCTCTCTCCCTGCTGGGGTTTCTAAATGTGTCCCTCTTGATAGGTTTCTTATGACAACACAGCTTCCAAAACTAACATTCGTTGTGATTTTTTTTTTTTCAACGTCGTGATCTACATCCTGAAATGACTTTTCCTAACTCCTGGTAGTAAGCAAGTTCTATTTCACCATTATGATCAGACCTACCTCTAGCTCAAGATTCTGCTAGAATTATCCAAACCTCTATTTGCTGGGCTATACCTTATCATATAAAAAATAAGAAAATGCCAGATAAACAAGATATTCTTATCTCTGGGTCATGCTAGGCAGTTTTTTATCTCACATTCCAGCTACCCTTATAGCAAATCTATCACTGATGTAAGTGGTTTCATATCCAAAGTTTATTTTAAAGCTGACTAATTTCCCCAGATTTCATTAGAAGACATCAAGTCACCATTATCTTTTACCGAGAATAAAATAGCTTCCAACGTCCTCACCATGTTTATTCCTGCTTCTGCTGCCGTCCTTTCTCCGTGGGTCAGCCAACCGGATCCAGTCTCTCCCCTGCTTAAAACCCTTCAGGAGCTTCCCATTTCCTTTGCATATCTTCAAACTTATGCTCTGACTCACACCTTCAACTTCAGCTCAGTTTCCAGCTTCTCTCTCTTAATATGGTCCACTCACACTGGACTGCTTTCAGGATTTTGAAGGTACTATTTATATTCTTTTCTGTTTGGAACACTTTCAACTTTATTCTTATAGATACATGCCAATGGATTTATCCTTTATGGCCCAGCACTTCCTCAAATGGTACACCCTCAAAAGGACACTTACTGACCTTCCTATTTGATTATACTATTGTATTCCCTGAGAGCACCTTATACTTTTTCTTGGCAGCATTACTAACTTTTTTAAAAATGTATTTGTTTGAATACTTGTCTCATGTTTGTTTTCTCTGTTAGTCTGTAAACTTCATGTGGTGTCTACTTGGTTCATCGCTTCTTGACCAGGGCCTAACAAGGTCTTGCATAAGCAAAGACTCAAATATACTTGATCAATGAAGAAAAACTTTGGGTGAACATGAAATGGAAATGAAATATTAGCAATTTACCAATAATATTAAATATTTCTTATTGATAAGTTATATGCTTAGTGACAATGCTAGGTATTATGTGAAAATAATGTTAGTCTATGAGAAAATCTTTCAGTATTTTCTTCACATATAGATAAAAAGGAGGGCGGGTGGGATGCAGTTCAGTGAATGGACCAATTTAGTGACAAGTAGTAGGTCAGTTTAAGAAAGTCTCAGTTCTGGAGATATGTCAAAACTCTTTGAAACATTTCTTAGTTGTTCATATAAATATTTCTTTGAGGATGGAAGGGTGCAACCATTATTTTTATTCCTTTATAGCTAATGGTGAAATAGATTAAAAATATTGTTTTCCAAAATTCATGTAACGGGTAAGAATATATGTAAGAGTCTTAACTTTCCATCCTAAATTTTGTCTGCAAAACTGCTGATAAAGCAGGTTTTTGCACCCTTAGCCCTCACCCTATTCTGTGCACCTAAATCTCCTTTCGTCTCCCATTGTGCCTTCTCCAAAGAACCCAGAGTTATGCGGAATGGCATATGAGACATCTGAAGTCAGCTGCTGTCAAAGAACTAGATAGACTAACCCAGTCCTCCGTAATTTTCCTTTCCCTTCTGGTAGATTCTTGCCTATGACCCTGGGAGCAGCAGTTCTCAGAAGTTAATGTAGAAGATTACTTCAAGGATTTGGTAATGTCTTGGCAAAAATGCAGATTTCTGGGTCTTACCCAAGAAAATTAGTTTTGGTAATTCTGAACCAGAGCCTAAATATCTGAATTTTTGAAAATCACAACAGCTACTCCTTATATAGATCATTTACAGAAAACACATTTAAAACAATCAGCATCAGTTTTGTTGGATTTTTCATCTGGCTGCCTATTCTCTGAAGGTGACCACAGCATCCCATAGCTTGAGGTCACCAAATTTGGTCACTAAAGAAGCCACCTACTTATAGGGTTAGCCTCATTTAAAAGAAACAATGTTTTCCACAAATCACTACTCATTAATTTAGTATTACTTTTAACAACTTATAAGCATTTTTCAGCTAATGTGGGGTTTGTTTTTGCTTTAAATCACTTTACTGTCATATGCTTGACAAGTAAAAAGCTGTACATATTTAATGTATATGACTTTCTGACTTTGAGGGTAAGTGTACATCTGTGAAACTACTACCACCATCAAGGCCATGGACATATCCATTCCCTCCTAAAGTTTCCTCCCACCCTCTTTATTTTATATTTTTAATGTTTGTATGTGTACCTGTTAAGAAGGCTTAACACAAGATTACTGTCTTACCAAATTTTAAGGATTGTTAGTTATAGGTACTATGCTGAATTCTTTCATCAAATTGTGAAATGGAGCCCTTGGGACTTTGATTGCAAAAATAATGACTGTGTTGACCCATCTGGATAAATCAATGTCTTTAAACATTAACTTTTCACATCTATTATAAATACAGGATATGAGCCCTCATTTATCTAAGTTGTTTTTCACGTTTCTTGGTAGAATATAGCTTTCTTAGTATCAATTATATACATTCTTAGGTTTATTCTGCTTTTTGAGTTGATTTATTTAAAGAAAAACATCTGTTAATTTTGTGAATTAATTTTGTGACTGGTCACAGAGCTGTTTGCTTCTGGAGATCTACTTTCCACCTTCTCTCACCCTGCTCTGTACCACGTGGACTGAATGAATCAACCTCCCTTGTTTTCTGGCTTCCAGCTGGGGTCAGTCAATGGGAAACATCAACACAAAATTGGAGGGTGCAAGGAGAGTGATGTTAAGTGAAGGTCTGAATTAGTCCGGAGGAATGTATGTATATCTTTTAGTATTTTGTCAGCTCAGACAGGATGTCATTTGCAGTTTGCAGAAAAATGACTTATGTGCTGCAAGAATTTGGTTGAATTCTCCTTAACTCTTCTATTTATTGGGCCCTATTTGTTCATTTGCTTAGAATTTAAGTTGAAAGGGCTGACATATTTTATTACCTATGTAATTGTTTAGCTGCCTGAAAACATATTAGTGAGACCTACTATCTCAGACCATCAGAGCAAAAGGATATTTCTTTTAAAATTATTTCATCAGACACTGTATTCACCACCTGTTGCAAAAATGTGTAATATGGATTGTTCTTCCATTTTATGGTGAACTTGCCACATTGGTAAGAATTTTGAAGAGATTAAAAAATTAAAAACTCTCTGCTGTTTTTTTCCTTGATGGATCGGTGCCTATTGCCTCTGCGCCTGTACTTTTAACCTGTAGGTCTTCATTTATGGGTTCTAATCTAAGCAATTTAGGTGTACCCTCCTGTCCAAGTTTATATATTCTTTCATCTAATTCAGCTCCCTACTATTAGCTAATTACCAGATCAGAGAAACATAATGAAGTGTCTCCCCTCTGGGTACTTTTCTGTCTAGAGCCCCTTTAGTCTGAGATCAGTAGTCTCTTGTCATTGATATGTGGTAGTGGTAAAACCTCATTATAGCACATATCTTCAGCACAAATTCTTTTAAAACTAAGAGATATTAAAGAGTTTTATAGAATTTGAACTTACTGTTTTGTTTATCATTTCCTCTTATATCTCTTGCTTCAAGAGTCCTTGTGAATTTTTTTTTTTTTTTTTTTGGCAGAATAAGGTAGGCACTTAAAAATTTTTGTTTGTTTCTCAAGGAAGGTTTTCAAGAGCAACCTTTAGGGAGCTGTGTTCTATTCCTTTCATTAGAAAAATCAATTCCTTTTTTTATTTTCTTCACCTTGATTTCTCCCTCTTGAATGTGGAGAGGTCATTTTTGGCCTGGTATTTGCCCAAACAACACATGGGAGGATACGTTTTTCATGTCTTCACTGCAAACCTGAATATATTTTTCAGAATATTTCTTTAATTTTTTAAACTAGAAAGGCAATTAGTATAAGTTCAGTAATCCATCATTCTATTAGAAAAAGAATTGGAAGGAGGTTCGGACACGAGTAGGCCTAGTGGGACAGTTTAATCTACACATGATTTCCTCTCTGTAATTTATAAGTTTGCTGTTCCAGGGACCAGTTCCCTGTGTCTCATTTTCCTTTGGCCCAGCCTTCAGTCTAGGGATACCATGGATCCGGGTGCCTTTCCAGGGTTCCTGCCCAAACCAATAGGAGGATCAGGGAAAAAGTCACCACCTGCTGATTTCCTCCTTGAGTAGCTTACTTGCATGTCTCCCAGTGCAGATAATTCTGAATGCTGCTTATCACAGAAAGTAAAGGGCTGTAAGAGAGGTGCCTCCTGCTTGCTCTGTGCTAGTTTGCGATTGCCTTCATCCCTCTCTACCGGAAGTTACAAAGTGCCAATATTTCCTGTATTTACTTTCTGTAATTTTACATTTTTTTTCGGAAGAAGCAATAAGTCTTCCCTTTATTTGTTTCCAGGTAAATTACTTCACGTTCAAAGTAGACTAATTAGCCATGGTTCCTCATACTTTGCAGAGTTTTCACTATTTTCATGTTCTTTTGGATGTTTTGGTCATTAATTACTAGGTAATTTAGAGCATTATGTTGGCAAAGGGATTAGACATACCAATGTTCAAGATATTTACTTGTCTGAAAGTCATTGTCAACAGCTTCTCATTCACAAACATTAACCCTCATCAATTTTTACTTATGTGGAGTCCTTCACAGAGCTTTTACTCACCTGATTTCAGGTGCACTGGGCTTTCACCTAAAAATCGATATGGCTATTTCCTAATATTTCATCTTTAGCTCTCCTCTCATTTTATCTTTATTTTCTATGTCCAATTTCATCCAGTCTTGTGGCTTTAATTACTTCTACTTTGTGCATTACTCAGATCTTATTCTCTACTTTGTCATTCCCCATAATCTCTGGTTCAACCACTCACACGATTGCCTGCTCCTGCCTTGAATATTCTGAGGATACCTTAAGTTAAAGAAATGTGTCCAAAATCTAGCTCATAATCTTCTACTTTCCCAAATTTCCCTACTTGTCCATTCATATGTTCATTTGTTCATTCACTCATTGTTGTACTTATTGAATACTTCCTTTGTGTCAGATCCTGTTGCTGGAGATAATTTGTGAATATGGTAGATAATATCATTCCCCTGAGGGAGTTTTCACAGAATTAACAGACATACATGCACACAAGTAAGTGACCAAATATGATACAGTCTGATAAGTGTCAAGATATGATGAGTTTGGGATAGGATGAAAGAACAAAGCAGGGAACCAAATCTCAGCTTGGACATCAGGAATATCTTCTCAAAAGAAGTAATATCTAAGCGGAGTGCTAAAGCTTGAATAGTAATTAGCCATAAAAAGAGAAAAAGGAGAGAATGTTCCACGGGGAGGGAACAGCAGGTGGAAGTAACAAAGAACATGGCACACAAGCAACCCTAGTAATAGAAAATTGTTCACGATAGCTAGAGTGAACAGGGTATAGAACAGTGAGTTTTGAGACTGTAAGGGTAATCACCAGCCAAATCTTTAAGGGCTCTATAAGTTGTGTTATAGATTTTGTACTTTATCCTGAGAGACAGAGAATGTATTTTGCAAGGTTATAAGGATGGGGATTACATGATCAATTAGAATTTTAGAAAAATCATTCTGACTACAATGTAAAGGTTGAACTGAGAGGACAAAGGCAAGTGAAAGATCAATTAGAATTGAATGAGAGATGATAAAAATCTTTTATTGGAGTGGTGACATTAGAGATAAAGAAAAGTGAAAATAAAATATATTTTGACAATTTGGTAATTTCTTTGACTAGGGCCTGAGGGAAAAAAGGAGACAAAGATTTATGGCTTGACCAATGGGATGTGTAAGGATACGTTACATTGAGATACAAAACAGAAGAAGAGTAACAGATTGGGGAAAAAAACTTGAGTTCAATTTGGGCATGTTGCCCCTCAGTTTTGTATGGCATTTATAAACATAAATAGTTAATAGGAACTTAATGGAGATCAGAAGAAAAATCTGAACTGGAAAACTTGCTATAGTAATTCTCAGGACACAATAGTTATTAAAGACATGAAACTGAATAGAGATTGCCAGTAGTGAGTACACTGCATGGGAAGAGAGAGCACCGCAGACAGAAGAGCATCTGTTTAAGGTCTAGACCAAGTAAAAGAAGCTTACAAAGGAGATTGTCGGGGTCATAAGAAAAGTAGGAGGAATAATATAAGGACTAAATGCTAATGTGTTTTGAGCAGGTATGTGCACTGAGCACTGAGTGTAGAAAGTACTTTACCTGGATTGGTTAATAGTATCAAATCAGAAAATGTGAGATTAAGAAAACCAGAGGAAGAAAGTGTTCGGGATAGATGGAGGTGATTACAGAGGTGAATGCAGGCAAGACATAAAGTATGATATAGACTGAAATGTATTTATTGTATTTAGTGCAAGGAAATCACTGGAAACCTTGAGAAAAGCAATTCTTGAGGAGGGTTGGCAGCAGTAAACAAGTGTACAGTAGGTTTGTGAAATAAGGGAGGTTAGGAAATATTTCCCATGCCTTGCTAGCAACTCCATTATTCCACGTATCCAGAATAGAAAACATGGAGTCACCTTTGATTTTTTTTTCCTCTCATTTGTCTTATGCTGTTAATTCTAATTGTATAATGACTCTTGCTTCTCTCTGGTACCTCCTTGTTGTTGCCTTTAAGACAGCCGCTCTTGTGCAATTCTAAGTTTTTTATACTCTCACAGCATTACTCTGGTTCTTGTTTAGGGAAAATCATGCCATACCTACTTTTTAAGACCCAATTCAAACAGAGATTGTTGAGTAAACCTCTCTAATAATTTCATACTCAAGCAATCTACTTTTCTATGAACTCTCACAACATTCATTATAATACGCTTTTTTAGTTTTTGATTTTTTTATTTCAGCATATTACAGAGGTACAAATGTTTAGCTTACATATATTGCCTTTGCCCCACCTGAGTCAGAGCTTCAAGCATGTCCATCCTCAGACGGTGAGCACTGCACCCATTATTTGTGAAGATACCCATCCCCTCCTCCCCCCTCCCATCTGCCCGACACCTGATGAATGTTACTACTATATGTGCACTTAAGTGTTGGTCAGTTAAGTCAGTTCATACCAATTTGATGGTGAGTACATGTGGTGCTTGTGTTTCCATTCTTGTGATACTTCACATAGTAGAATGGGCTCCAGCTCTATCCAGGATAATATAAGAGGTACAGAATGGGAGAAAATATTTGCATGTTACACATCCGATAAAAGGCTGATAACTAGAATCTATATAGAACTTAGGAAAATCAGCAAGAAAAAATCAAACGACTCTATCAAAAAGTGGGTAAAGGACATGAAAAGAAACTTTTCAAAAGAAGACAGAATAATGGCCAAAAAACATATGAGAAAATGCTCAACAAATCTAATCATCAGGGAAATGCAAATCAAAACCACAATGAGATATCGATTATCTCCAGTGTGAACAGCCTTTATCAAAAAGTCTCAAAACAATAAATGTTGGCGTGGATGCAGAAAGATAGGAACACTCATGCACTGCTGGTGGGACTGCAAACTAGTACAACCTCTGTAGAAAGTAACATGGAGATACCTCAAAGAGCTACAAGCAGAACTACCATTTGACCTAGTAATCCCATTACTGGGCATCTACCCATAGGAACAAAAGACATTCTATAAAAAAAAAAAAAAAAAAAAAAAAGACATCTGCACTAGAATCTTTATAGCAGCACAATTCACAATTGCAAAGATGTGCAAACAACCCAAGTGACCATAAATACATGAGTGGATTAATAAAATGTGGTATATGTATACCATGGAGTTCTGTGGTAATACTTTTTCAATAATACTCATGACTTACTCCCTTCAGTGTGGCCATCCATCCACATGTATGTCTTATCTCCCTTTCTAGACTATGAACTTCATGAGAGCAGAAGTCTTATTTATTTTTATATTGTATATAGTTCCTAAAACAGAACATCTAAGTACATATTTTGGTTATACATAATTTTGAGCTATTGGACCTTGGGCAAGTCTTACTTTGGTCTTCTGACCTATCGAAGTACTTATTTTGGTTTTGCATAATTATGAGCTACTGGACCTTGAGCAAGTCTTACCTAGGTTTTCTGAATATTTTCCTTCCAAAAAGTGATAATGTTATCTATTTTCCTACTTAATATTCAAGGTGGTTTTCAGAATTAGAAAAAAAGTAATATATTTGAAAATGTTTTGAAATTAGGTAAAATATAAAACAACTTATTATTTATATTTATACTATGATTTCGGGGGTTGTCATTGTTAGTGATAGTAGTGCTATTATGACTATTCTGTACTGAGAATTACCACACTATTTAGACATGCAGCAATTCAGCCAATCACGAGTTTAAAGGTTAATTTCTTCAATTCAGAGCATCTAACACCTGGTGAAGTCTGCTGATTTATTTTGATGAATAATTCAAAGAACATATATTTTACAGAGACTGCTTTTTTCCCTAGGCATTTATACTAGGAAAAGTGGCAAGTGAATTAGATCAAGTGTCTGAGCATAACTGATCAATTTGGTTTTTTTTTTTTTTTTACTTTTTTAAGTACAAAATTAATGTGTGTTTATTGCACAAATAGAAAGCATTCTTAAATGTATACATAAAAACTAAAATCCCATTTCCTCGAAATAACAGTTAAAGTGTTTGGTGTATTTATTTCTAGAAATTTGTTCTACATACACAGATTTGTTTTTGTTGCTCATGTTGTTCTGTGTCTCTCTCTCTTTCCTAACTGTTATGTATGTGTACATGTGTGGATGCCTGTATATTCACATAACAGAATTTACACATATTAAATGCACATACAACTATTGTGGTAGGCAAAATAATGGACCCCCAAAATGTTCACACCCTATTACCCATAACCTGTGACAATATTGCCTTACGTGACAACAGGAATTTCCACATGTGATTAAGGTTTAGTATCTTGAGATGGGGTGACTATCCTGGGTTATTCAGTTGGGCACAATATAATCTCATATCTTCAAATGTGAAAGAGGAAAGCAGAAGAGTGGACCAGATATGAGAATTAGATCTGCCATTGCTGGCTTTGCCACTGGAGGAAGGGAGCCATGCGCCAGATAACATCGAGGCCTCTAGAAAGTGGAAACTGCCCTCAGTTTATAGCCAGGTAGAACACATAGACCTCAGTTATAAAACTGGAAAGCAATGAATTCTGCCAACAAATTAAGTATGCAAGGAAACAAAATCTCCCCTAGAGTCTCCAGTAAGCAAGGAAACCCTGCTTATATTAATATATACCTTGATATTAGCCTAGGGAGACCCATGTCTCACTTCTAACCCACAGAACTGTGAGATAATAAATTGTGTTGCTTAAGCCACTAAATTTGTGGTAATTTATTAAGCCTGCTATAGGAAAATAAAATAAATATCTTTATATAGCTATCTACATAACGTTGCAACTTCATTTTTCTTAAAAATATACATGGACACCTTTTTATGTCATTTACAAAGAGCTCACTTATGTGTACAGCTTTGCACATCCTGAGTACAGTTTTATAGGAGAAAATGCTAAAAACAGAATAATTCATTAAAACAGTGGATACACTTTATCAGATGCAGCCAAATTTCCCTTCAAGAAGGTTCTACCAATTAATATTACCATCAATAATATATGTGAGAGTGCCCATATTCCATATTATTGCCAAAAAGGGATATTATCAGTTATCTTAATGCCATGGTCTTTGCCTTTTCCGGGAATCAAAATTACTTTTATAACTATTGTATGCCATTATTTCTTCTTTTTCTGAATCTCACTCATTTCTTAATGCAACACATTAGAGATCCACACAAGATTTTACAAGAATGTCCTCTTTTCCTGATAGATTTCCTTACTATGATGAATTGGCAATATAAAAATTATTATCTCAGAAATATTTAAAGACAATTTTTAATACAAATGTCCACACTCCTGAGTCCCAAGACTGGGCAGCTAATTGTACGCGTTCAATTGGCCACTTTCTATACCACAGTTAACGATGTTACCTGTACTTATCTCCAGTAAAATTCCATTCTTGAGACTCTCACTACCATTATTACTCTTTCCACTTCACGTTTTGAGATTATTAGTCTTTAAGCAACTAAAGGAAAACAGAGAGGTATCTCAGAATATTTTATGAACACACAAAATATAATATGCAATGAGTTAAGGTAAGTCTCCAGTTAAGTTTGACTCAGAAAAGGCTTTTTAGCGAGAATTTACTTAAAATTACAGTTGCTTACCAAGTATTCCCAAATTCTACCTGGATTCTTCTTTAGTTTTTAAATTATGAAATATTTCTAATATACTAAAAGAAAATTATGAAATGCATGTAGCTTACCACCCAGTTAAAATTTAGTCATATTTGCCTGAGATATAAGCTTTTTTGTTTCCTTAAACATTTTCTGTACCTCTTCTAAAACCTTGTGTGTCTAATGTTATTGCTATTATTATTTGCATCATTGCTTTTGTAGTTGATGTTATTATTATTACTATTTTGGTTAGTGTGAGTATATTTTGATTAATGACATAAATCTTTAATAGTTATTGTTCTATTCAAGTTTCCTATTCCTAAGTTTGCTTTGATTATTTATACATTTAAAAATATTTAATATCTAAATTTTAAAATGTGCAGGCATTAAGTTATTTTTAGCATTCTCTGATATTTTAAAAGCGTATGGTACATGTGTTACTTCTTTTCCATTTCTGATATTATTTATTAATTTATTTATTTTTTATTTCAGCATATTATGGGGGCACAGATGTTTAGGTTACCTATGTTGCCCTTACGCGCCCTCTACCCTGAGTCCGAGTTTTAAGCATGTCCATCTCTCGGATGGTGCGCATTGCACTCTTTGTGTATGCATATACCCGTCCCCTTCCCCCCTCACCCTCCCCCCCTGCCCGACATCCAATAGATGTTATTCTTATATGTACGCTTATGTGTTGATCAGTTAATACCAATTTGATGGTGAGTACGTGTGGTGCCCGTTTTTCAATTCTTGGGATACTTCACTTACTAGAATGCGTTCCAGCTCTATCCAGGTGTATACAAGAGGTGCTATATCACCATTGTTTCTTAAAGCTGAATAGTACTCCATGGTATACATACACCACAGTTTATTAATCCACTCATGTATTGGTGGACACTTGGGTTGTTTCCACATCTTTGCAATTGTGAATTGTGCTGCTATGAACATTTGGGTGCAGGTGTCTTTCTTATAGAGTATCATTTGATCTTTTGGGTAGATGCCCAGTAATGGGATTGCTGGATAGAATGGTACTTCTACCTGTATCTCTTTAAGGTATCTCCATATTACTTTCCACAGAGGTTGCACTAGTTTGCAGTCCCACCAGCAGTGTATGAGCGTTCCTATCTCTCCGCATCCATGCCAACATTTATTGTTTTGGGACTTTTTGATAAAGGCCAGTCTCACTGGAGAAAAGTGATATCTCATTGTGGTTTTGATTTGCATTTCCCTGATGATTAGAGATGTTGAGCATTTTTTCATATGTTTTTGGGCCATTATTCTGTCTTCTTTTGAAAAGTTTCTGTTCATGTCCTTTGCCCACTTTTTGATAGGGTTGCTTGACTTTTTTTCTTGTTGATTTTCCTGAGTTCTAAGTAGATTCTAGTTATCAGCCCTTTATCGGATTTGTAGCATGCAAAAATTTTCTCCCATTCTGTAGGTTTTCTTTTTGCTCTTGTGATAGTTTCTTTGGCTGTGCAGAAGCTTTTTAATTTGATCAGGTCCCATTTATTTATTTTAGTTGTTGCTGTGATTGCCTTTGGGGTCTTCTTCATAAATTCCTTGCCTAGGCCAATGTCTAGAAGAGTATTTCCAACATCTTCCTCTAGAATTCTAATAGATTCACTCCTCAGGTTTAAATCTGTTACCCAGCGTGAGCTGATTTTTGTGAGAGGTGAAAGGTGTGGATGCTGGTTCAGTCTTCTACATGTGGCTATCCAGTTTTCCCAGCACCATTTATTGAATAAGGATTCTTTTCCCCAGTGTATGTTTTTGTCTGCTTTGTCAAACATTAGGTGGCTATAAGAGGTTGGTTTTATATCTGGGTTCTCAGTTCTGTTCCACTGGTCAATGGCTCTATTTTTGTGCCAGTACCAAGCTGTTTTGATTACTACAGCCTTATAATAAAGATTGAAGTCTGCTAAGTTGATACCTCCCATTTTGTTTTTATTGCCTAGAATTGTTTTTGCTATGCAGGGTCTTCTCTGGTTCCATGCAAAGTGTACAATAAATTTTTTTACATCTGTGAAGAATGATGTTGGTATTTTCATAGGAATTGCATTGAATCTGTAGATCACTTTGGGTAGTATAGACATCTTAACAATGTTGATTCTGCCAACCCGCGAGCATGGTATGGTTTTCCACCTGTTTACGTCCTCTGCTATTTCCTTCCTCAATGTTTCATAGTTCTCCCCGTAGAGGTCTTTTACCTCCTTAGTTAAATATATTACTAGATACTTTATTTTCTTTGTTGCTATTGTGAAGGGAATTGAGTCTTTGATTAGGTTCTCGGTATGACTGCTGTTCGCATATAAGAAAGCCTCTGATTTCTGTGTATTGATTTTATATCCTGAGACTTCACTGAATTCATTTATCAATTCCAGGAGCCTCTTGGTTGAATCCATGGGGTTTTCTAGATATAACATCATGTCATCAGCAAATAGTGAGAGTTTGATCTCTTCTGTTCCCACTCGTATGCTTTAATCCCACTCTCTTGCCTGATTGCTGTGGCCAGGACTTCCAGCACTATGTTGAATAGAAGTGGAGATAGTGGGCAACCTTGTCTGGTTCCAGTTCTAAGTGGGAATGCTTTCAATTTTTCCCTATTCAGTATGATGTTGGCTGTGGGTTTGTCATAAATAGCTGGTATCATTTTTAGGTAAGCCCCCTCTATGCCTATTTTGTTAAGCATTCTTATCATAAAAGGCTGTTGAATTTTGTCAAATGCTTTTTCTGCATCTATTGAGAGAATCATATGGTTTTTGTTTTTGCTTCTGTTTATGTGGTGAATTACGTTTATAGATTTGTGTATGTTAAACCATCCTTGAATCTATGCAAAGAAGCCCACTTGGTCATGATGGATTATTTTCTTAATAAGCACCTGGATTTGGTTAGCTAGAATTTTGTTGAAATTTTTTGCATCTATATCCATAAGGGATATTGGTCTGTAGTTTTCCTTTTTTGTTGTGCCCTTTCCTGGTTTTGGTATGAGGGTTATTTTGGATTCATAAAACGTCTTGGGGAGGAATCCATCCTTCTCGATGCTGTGGAATAATTTCTGCAGAATAGGCACCAGTTCTTTGTAGGTGTGGTAAAATTCGGGTGTGAAACCATCTGGTCCAGGACTTTTCTTTTTTGGAATGTTTTTTATTGCTGTTTCAATTTCAGGCCTTGATATTGGTCTGTTCACGAATTCTATTTCTTCCTGGTTGAGCCTAGGGAGGCTGTTTGTTTCTAAAAATTTGTCCATTTCCTCCACATTTTGCAGTTTGTGTGCATAAAGGTTTGTGTAATATTCATAAATTATATCTTGAATCTCCACAGCATCAGTTGTGACTTCTCCTTTTTTGTTTCTTATGGAGAATATTAGGGATTTTTCTTTTCTGTTTTCATTAGTTTAGCCAAAGGTGTGTCAATTTTGTTTATTTTTTCAAAGAACCAACTTTTTGTTTCATTACTCTTCCGTATAGTTTCCCTGTTGTCAATTTCATTTAGTTCTGATTTGATCTTATTAATTTCCCTTCTTCTGCTGGGTTTGGGGTTGGTCTGTTCTTCTTTTTCCAGTTCTTTGAGTCGATTCATTAGGTTGTCTACTTGTGATCTTTTTGACTTTGGGATATAGGCATTTATGGAAATAAACTTTCCTCTCAGGACTGCTTTGGCTGTGTCTCACAGATTTTGATAACTTGTGTCACCTTTGTCATTTAGTTCAAAGAATCTTTTGATTTCCATCTTTACTTCCTTGTTTACAAAGGAATAGTTCAGCAGAAAGTTGTTAAATTTCCATGACTTTGTGTAGAGATGAGAGTTTCTGTTGGGGTTGATTTCTGTTTTTATTCCACTGTGATCTGAGAAGATGCATGGGATGATTTCTATTTTTTTAATTTTTTTGAGACATGCTTTGTGTCCCAGAATATGGTCAACCTTAGAGAATGTCCCATGAGCTGATGAGAAGAACGTGTATTCTGTGGTTTTTGGCTAGAATGTCCTGTTAATGTCAGTTGAGCCCATTTGTTCTAGAGTTGTGTTTAAGTCCATTATTTCTTTCTTAATTTTCTGCTTGGAGGATCTGTCCTGTGCTGTCAGTGGGGTGTTGAAGTCTCCAACTACTATGGTGTTGCTGTCTATGGATTTGTTTAGATCAAGTAGAGTTTGCTGTATGAATCTGGGTGCACCTAAGTTGGATGCATACATATTTAGAATTGTCACATCTTCTTGTTGAACCGTACCCTTCACCATCATATAGTGACCCCCTTTGTCTTTCATTACTTTTGTTTTTTAAAAAGGAAGTTATCTGAGATCAAAACTGCCACATTAGCCTTCTTTTGGCTTCCATTTGCTTGAAATGTTGATTTCCACCCCTTTACTTTGAGTCTAAATGCATCCTTGCAGGTTAGATGCATTTCCTGGAGACTGCAGATGCTTGGCTTGTTTTTTTGTTTTGTTTTGTTTTGCTTTTTAATCCATTCGGCCTATGTCTCTTGAGAGGGGACTTCAAACCATTCACATTTATTGAGAGAACCAATAAGTGGTGTGAATTGCTGTTCATTCTGTTGGGGCCCATTTTGTTGCTTTGTTTTGTCTCTTCATCCATTGTGGAATCTAGCCTTTGATCTTTAACTTTTGAGTGGTTTCACATTTGAGAGTGTTTATTGTGCTGATCCTTGTGTAATTCTGTTTTGAGTACTTCTTGGAGAGCTGGTCTTCTCTTGGTGAATTCACTCAGTCTTTGCTTATCTGAGAATGTCTTTATTTCTCCTTCATATGTGAAACTTAGTTTAGCAGGGTACAAGATTCTAGGCTGGGCATTATTCTGTTTCAGAAGAATGAGAATGGGGCCCCAGTCTCTTCTTGCTTGTAGGGTTTCAGTTGAGAAATCTGGAGTTATTCTGATGGGCTTTCCCTTGTATGATACTTGTTTCTTTCGCCTTACAGCTCGTAGAAGGGCCTGTTAATGTCTGTTTGGTCAATCTGATGACTGCGTGATGTGGTGTATTCCTATTTGCATTGAATCTCCCTGGGGTCCGTTGAGCTTCTTGTACCTGTCTATCTAGATTTTTAGCATGTCCTGGGAAATTCTCCTCTATTAATTCTTCAAATAGCTTATCCAGCCCTTGAGTGCTTTCTTCTTCACCTTCTGGAACCCCTATCACCCTCAGGTTCAGTTTTTTCACATAATCCCACATTTCTTGTAGGCTCATTTCTTTTCTCTTAATTTTCTGCTCGATCTCTGTGACTGACTTATTTAATTGGAAGGAGTTGGCTTCAATCTCTGAGATTCTTTCTTCTGTTTGATCTGCCCTGTTCTTGAGGCTTTCCATAGTGTTTTGTACTTCCCTTAATAAGTCCTTCATTTCCAGGAGATCATTTGATTTTTCTTTAATATTTCAATTTCTTTAGTGAATTTTTTTCTTCCAACTCCTGGATTTTTTTTTTGTGATTTCTTTGTGTTGGTTATCCATTTTTTTTTGCACATCATTCAGTTTTTTGACAATCCATGTTTGAAATTCTTCTTCTGTCATTTTAGTGTTCTAAGTTTGGTTAATGTCCATTGCTGGGGAGCTGTTGTTCCTCTTTGGGGGTGTGCTTTCCATTTGAGTCTTCATACTTCCAGAGTTCTTTCGCTGGTTCCTTCGCATCTGAATCAGTTGTTCCTTCTTGCCTTTAGGTTTTCATTTGGATAATGACATGCCCTGTTTAGTCTCTGAGCCAGTAGGTGGTGTTTGTGGGTGAGATTCGACCACACCCTTTATGATGAATCAGTAGATGCAGTACATGAAGTAAAAGCGTGTGCAGGATGACCTCCCTGTCAGTAGGTGGCACTTGCAAGGAGGAGCGTGCTGTTTTGGGTTCCTGTACACAGCTCTTGTTCCTCTAGAGAGGCCTCTTGTGCCTGGGGTGATGGGTGGGGCCCTGGGTTTTCCAGGTGTGTCCTTTTTCTCCATCTCAGTGGGGGCAGGACCGGGAGGGAGTCTGGGTGCATCTTGGTTGGGTAAGCCTGCTCTCAGGCTCCACAACTGCTGTTAGCAGGGGTCAAAGGTCTGCTCTGTGTTTCTGTGCAAAGCTGCTGGGAGGGGCTGAAATGGCTCCACTCAGCTGAAAGTCTGGGCCTGGGGGGGGGGCTGTCCAAGACCCACACTCTGGATCAGGTCTCGCTCCCCTCCACTCTCCCCCTCTCCGTGGCCTCTCCCAGGCCTCTGCCACCAAGTGGGACCTCAGGCTGATGGGTCTTCCCTGGCTGTGACGTGGGCCAGGAGGTTCCCTACCCAGAATCCCAGCTGGAGCTGGGTGTACAGCCCTCTTTTGGGAGGAGGGCTGCCGCTGAGGCACACTGATCTTCTCCTGAAGGCATACACTCCTCAGTAGGCTCTTTCACACATCTCTCCTCCGTGCCCTAGGGCAGTGCGATCGTGACCAGGGTGCATGGGGTCTGGTCTACAGACCTGTCTCCTAGGCCCTGGAGATTGATCCCTGACCCTGCCAAGGGGAGGGGTGCTGGTCTTGAATCACCTACAGGGTGCCCAAGCTGGATCGATTTCACTCCACCTTGGGATTTGCCCCACTCTCCTGGAGTTCCCAGGCAAGCAGCACCTGGGAGGGCTGGTGGGTAGGGAACTTGCAGTCGAGTACCCCTCAGTCTGCTGTAGGGCCCTAAAAGGAAAGGCCCCATTCCCTGCAGATATCTCCATGTGATGGTTAAATTGTCTTTCTGGGCACCCTCAGGTACGGAGGGGGAAGGAGAGAATGGAGCAATATGGCGTCTGCCAATAGGCTCGGGTCTGCGCCCAGGGTGGTGCCCTGAGGGGGCTGGGAACCCAGTCCATGTCTGCAAGAGGCCACTGCTCACTGGTGGCAGCCGTCTCTGGGCTGGTGTCGGCAGGTCTCTCCAACCTCTCAGGAGCCCACCAGCAGTCCGAGATGCAAGGGAGGGGAAAGTTAACCGCTCCACCTACCCTTGTCGCTGGTCTCCAAGCCTCTCAGGACCTTTCTCCTTCCAGTTCTCCACAACGTCTTCCTGTGGAGTCTCCTGTAGTTTCAGGCACCCTTCCTTCTGACCCTCACCTGATCTATGTTTCTCTGCTAGCTTATTTTTTTCTCTTTCTTCTAAAATTTGTCTTTTTTGCAGAGACACTCTGACTGGCAGCTTTTCTAGTCAGCCATATTGGCTCTTCCTTCGATATTATTTATTTGTTCCTTTTTTCTTCATGCCCTTTTTCATTCTTGCCAAAGGCCTATTTATTTTTAATAGTTTATTTTTTTTTCAAAAAACACTACTGTACCTTTGTTGTCTGTTTTATTAATTTCTGTTTATCACTATTACTTCTTTTCTTTGACTTTTTGGGTTTATACTATGTTCACATTTTAATATGGCAAGTGTTATAAAATCACTTTATTCTAAATATACTTTCATTTCTATTTTTAGTGTTTTATCCAGAATCATTGGGCTATGTTGTTTAATTCTCATACCCATTGGGTGGCTCTGTTTTGTTACTGATTTCTAATATCATTGACTTTTTGTCAAAGAATACACTTGATATGTTATTGATGATTTGGTACTTTTTAAACAATCTTTTGTGGCCTAGAATGTGGTAAGGTTTTGTATATATTAACATTTGCTTTAAAATACAGTGAGTTATTTTTCAGGTACAGGATACTATGTATACTCAGTAAATCAATCCCGTTAAATGTTTAGCTCAAACAGTAGATATTCTAATATTTGTGTGCTTCACCTATTATTTCTGGGAGAGGCATATTAAAAATCTCACTATGATCATTAATTTTGCAATTTTTCTTTGTAATTCTGTCAAGTCAAAAAAAAAAATCTTATGATGCAAGACTAAGTTGTCTCATTTCCTTGGGTGGATGCCTCAGAACTTAGGATAAGAATTTTTATCAGTCTCATCTCCCGATGCCATTGGCTTTAAATTCTGTATTTGTTTTTGACACTTAAGAGTTTCTCTCCCTCTCTCTCTCTCTCTCTCATTCTCTCTCTCCCACCCTAGCTCTACTATATATTAAAACCAAAGACTTTAAAATTACAATTTATTCAGCATTTCTTTGTGTTCGTGGGAAAGGGGGTCTACTGGTCTAGTTCAACCAATATTGTTTTCACCAGAAGTTTTCCCTTGAAATTTAAAGTAAGGTTCATGTAAAGAATTAGCGCTTTTTTTTTCCTCCTGACACTGGCATCTCAGGTTGCACCGGCAAAGAATACTTCCTGAAATTGATTTTATTCTGCACCGGCTACTCATTCCTTTATTCCATTCTGGTTGCCACAATTAAAGGTTATTATGAAGATGTTTCACAAAGTTGCACAAAGAACCTTTAAAGGGGTCAAAATAATCTAAATACTTAGAAAGAAAACTATAAACATGTTCATTTATTTGTAGGGCTCTTTTTGTAGAATAGGGATTATAGTATTTTGTATTGCTTCATAAAGAGAGCTACGACCACTATATGGAAGGAATAGGGAAACTTATTTAGATTTCTTTTGAAGAAAACTTTGCAGCAGTTTGTCCTGACTTTATGAAAATCAGTCACCTATTCTTTGCTGTTCAGAACAAAGCATAGCAACCACCTGTTTGGCATGTTGTAGAGGAGATCATTCTACTAAGATAAACGTGTCTGGCTGAAATTTAATGTCTCTTGACATTCTAAAATTCTGAGTTGCCATAACTCCAACAAAGTTCCAGCAGATGCAAGCCTGAGGTAGTTAAATATGGACTTAACAAGCCTAAGCCAGGTGCCTCCAGTCAGTAAGAGTTTTCAGAGCTGCAGGTTAGTACAGGTAGGGAATACTACTGAGCTGTCCACAGTAGGAGCTTGAGGGAAAAGAAATCTCAGGTCTGGAGCAAAAATGCCACAGAGAAAACTAGGAAGACAAGAATTGTCTGGGGAGCTTGAATATATGTGGGAGGGAATCAAAATTGAAGGAGAACTAGTTGGGGGAAGCCAAAACATTTTGTTCCTTAGTAAACTCAATCTAAAATTTTCTTATCCTGTGTTTTTAATGTAATAATATAATAACATTGATATTCACTTGAAAAATACTTTTGAAGTCAATATTTTCTTGTTCTTTTGCTATTTCTTCCTATACTTTTCCTGAACAAGTTGTATAAAATATAAAAAATTAATATCATGGAATAAAATTTTGTATTTTGCAATGAATTTTATACCCACACAAGCAGTAAAAATGTATATATAAAACTGTATTTTTAGTACATCTTTTTGGAAGCACATTATATTTTTCTAATGAAACTATAATGTTATTGAGAGATAGCATATTTACAGAATATATATTATATATATAAATGTTTTCTATGCTGTGAGATTATAAATGATAACTTGGTAAATTCTGCTTTTAAGGTTGCATTTTTTCCATTTTAAAAGATAACTAGACATCGTACTCAGGGGATTTATTTTGAGAGAAGCAGCAACAGAAAAATGTTACCCTCAAGTTATCACACACGTATAACCCCCCTGCCCCCCCCCCCACACACACACTCACACACTCTCACACTTTGCTTCCTTCATTCCATAGTCAGTCGATAACAAATGAGTAATTAATGAATTTCTGGCCACTAGAATACAATTAATCAAACATTTCTGAAGTCTTGCTATGTGAGAAGCATTGTGCTAAATGATATAAAAATGTGTAGATGAATGAAGAAAGACTGCCTTACAGGAGCACAAACTCTTTGAGATACAGACATATGCAAATATAATTCAAGTAACCCAAATAGTGCGGTAAGTGGATAACTAATTTAAACTACACAGTGTATACTTCTGTATCTCTCAGTAGATGGCCAGCTCTAAAAGGTAGAGATTTTTCATGAATGGATGTAATCTGACAATAGGCACACCACAAAATTGTGAATGAATGTAATTATTATGCAACTAACATATTTGTACATCTCAACAACCAAAACAACCAGAATAAAAAATAGTAAATAAAAACTCAGGTTATATCAGTGCAGTGAGTTTTAACTCTTTACGTATATTTAATATTTAAAAAATGATGTTTCACATTCAAAGAGATATCCAATCTGGGCTTCTCATACTTAATATAATATTCACTGAATCCCTACTGTTCATTGCTTCATTCATTTATTCACATATTCATTCACATATTTGTTGAATACTACATTAGTTTCCCATGGCTGCTAGAAAAATTGCCACAAATTTGGTAGCTTGAAAAACATATTTATTCGCTTGCAGTTTGGGAGGCTAGAATCTGAAGTCAGTTTCACTGGTCTGAAGTTGGGGTGATGTCAGGGTCACTCTCTGTTCGGAAGCTCTGGGGTAAATCTATTTTCTTGTCTTTTCCAGCTTCTAGAGCTAGAATGCAATCCTTTCATTCTTTGACTTGTGGCCTCTACTCTAATCTTCAAAGCGGGTGGCCCAGCCTTTTGCTTTAGTAGTCCCATTGCCTTCTTCTGTGTCAAATCCCCTTCTGCCTCCCTGGTAATAAGGACACTTGTGATTATATTTAGGGCCCTCCCAGCCAATCCTCATCACAAGATCCTTAATCAGATCTGCAAAGTCCCTTTTTCCACATTAAGTAACATTCACAGGTTCAGGCCATAAAAAGACCTCAATATCTTTAGTGTGGAGTACTGGAGACCCAGCAGAGAATCAGAAAATCAATCTCCAGATCTGTATTCATGGAGCTTCACATTGAGGGGGGTATAAAGGATGTATACAATACACACCTGCTTTTTAATCGGGTTCTCTAACAGAGGAATGTTTTATGGGAGACTAACTGTGGTTTTTTCTTTTTCTCTTTTAACGAGAGAAATTGTCAGCTACTTTTTAAAATAAGCAGGCATAGAAAATCACCTTATAGCAGGTACTGCTGAGGTTTGTGGTCTCATACAAGCAGAACACACAAGTCAGCTTATCTATTTTGAGAAATAATGAGGCATCTTGTTTTTTTCTTTCACAAACTTTGCGAAATGCTCCTTTTTTCATGGCAGGAGAAGGTAGTCCTATGGCAGAAGAAAGGTTAGGTCAATTTGATTAAAGAACCCATCTTGGGAAGGAAAAAATGCCAACCTTACTGCCTTAGGAAATGGCTCTGTAAAAACTGGACTTTGAGTGGTGTAATATTTGAGGTGTGCCTGATTATGTTATAACATTAAAGCTGAATCGTAATATATGGAACTTCTGTCCTTCAAAACACTGAGAGGCTCTGCATCAACAAGTAGAGTTGTTTTCCCACTCAGGAAGTGCTGCAACTCCCTGCTAACTCAACTTGCTACTACAGACGTGCATGTGCCTTAGCTGTCACCATGCCTGTGAATAGAACAGGGTCTCCCTCAAGAGAGATGGCCCATACCTAATCATTGGTGCATTAGCATCTAACAGCGCCATTCGACTAGAGATGAACTTTCTGCCATCTCTGTATGTGAAGGTAATGACATTGGACTTCTCTTCCACCTCTGTCACTCAGAAGTTCCATGACCTGGGCAAGTGCTTAAATGAGAGTATGAGAAGAGTTTTCACCACAGGAGCATGGCCTGTTTAGTTAGAGTTACCTACACCAAGTTTAATCCTGGGGTGTGCGCCAATTCTTAGAAAAGCCTTAACCAATGGATCAAGAAGTCACCCTAGCACCTGTGACCACTGTAAGGCCAGTGCATTTACACAGCTCCTGCATTTTTGTTGCAATCTTCTAAGGCCAGCTTCTTTGATCTGCATCGCAGTTCATGAATTTATGTAGGGAGGAGTCAGACTAGATTCCTTGTGTTAGGATGGTAGTAGGTACTCAGGAGATCTGGATACAGATGGGAAAAGGATTAGAGCATTAGGAGGAAAGGTGAAAGTTGGATCTCTGAATTATCTGCTGCTATAACCCAGTGGAAGCTTTAGTGTTTCTACTCACAGAACTTCTTGGAATTATATTATTTGCATCCTAAACTGTGTCAAGGAATACCCTAGTTCCACCTTCATGGAGCAAGATATAAAGAACAGAACAACAATTTAATTAATGAAGAAATTATTTCTATGTTTCATATCACTCCCTGTAAAGGTAACAAATTAAAAGAATAAAACTAACATTATGTATAGAATAGCCATGGAGAAAGCAGACTTGACATGGACATTGAAGTATATATCATGATAGATAACTGGACTTTTGTTCTGGGATTTATTATGTTTACTTGTTTTGTTTTTGTTTTGCTTTGCTGCTACTTAGAATCCAAAAATCCTTCAGGTTTTGGAAGAATACCATATTGTGTGTCTTGTGCACAATTTTCCCTTAAAGAAGCCAAAGGGGCTGGCTTCCACTTCAAGGAAGCTAAACACAGACATGTTAGCTAATTCGATTATCTCAACCAAAAATTTGAATCTTAAAGAAATGAGGCAGTTAATGCAAGCAGAGTTGAGAAGTTATTGATGGTGATGTCAACAGCATTGAAAACTCAGTACACAGTACAGCCTTGAAAATATTAATAGCAGGGCCCTAATCTATACTGTTGTAGGAGGCTGTGTTCCCAATTTCCCAGCCCCTCTTGGTTCCTATCCATTGACATTGCCTAATGAACTAGCCTTCACCATCATGCCCCACTACGCTCTCAAACTTTTCACATAGTCTACCTGTATTTAGGTTTGCCAGATTGTTTCCATTGTTTACAAAAATAACTCTGTCAATGCAATTGGAAAGGATATAGACATAAACTGACTTCCCATCTTAGGTGAGTGAAGAAATGAACAAAGGTATAAAATAGCATGAGGTCTTGAAACTTCTAATGAAATATCTAGGGCTGGAGGAAAAAAATAGACATGAAATATTTAAGAGCAGACAGTGAGACTCATTGAAACAGAAACAAGCAAAAGATGGCTGAAGGTATTAATGTTTGCCTAGGTCTAGGAAATAAGGGGAAGGACCTTCATTGCTAATGTCAAAAGAAAAATAAATGCTTGCTGCTTTTTAAATAGGATCAACCTCAAAGATACTGTGAGATGGGGATTATTATATTAATAAGCGATAATTAGGAGAAACCAAAGGCTACTATTAGTTTACTGTGTTAGAATTGTTCTTGACAAGAATGCCACAAGAAAAATCTGTGGGTTTTATGTCCATTCTTCCTTCTTTGGATCATTTTTTTCCTTTGGACTTTCAGTGACTGATTGCTCCTGATGTGACACATTCAAAATGTCTATTTACTATACAAAATCAATGTATATGCAGCTCTTTTTCTTTCCAGGAACCCATCTATTAGATGAATGGCATATTCCTCCACTGCTATATTATTAATTAAAAATACATAAATATGTGTTTATAATTAAAAAAAGAAAAGAAGAAAAGAAACATTACAGCGTTAAAGTAAAAAAGAAAATTCTCCTTCATTCCCCTTTCCTTAGATCACTACAGATAACAATGCATCTAGTCTTTTAGATATTTTATATGATTATATATGCACATATATTTATAAATTTATATAAATGGACTTTTCTGATAAGTATTAACATACTAATAACATACTCATTTATCTTGCAGGCCTTTCCAATCCTTATAAATCTTCCAAATTCTACACTGTTTTCATTCAGGAAACTATTTAAGTAATTAAAAAATGTATGTGAGAAATAGAAAATTGGCCTGGGCAGTAATTATGGCCATCTCACATTTGAAAAAATTGTCAAGATTCAGCAAGTAAAATGTTATCTATGTGATCATTACAATAAAACATTGCTTGCCTACCTTGCAGAGACATAGAAGAAAAAAAAAAATCTACACAAAAACGCTTCGGAAAAAAAAGTGATGTGGAAAGAAAAAAAGAATATTGGCAACACTATCTTTTATCAGTGCCATCCCAACAGTTTTTGCCAGTAGCAGAGGACCAGCAGAGAGTGGTCAGTTACAAAATGTGGCATTATCAGCAATCCCAATCCAGTTTATAAACACTATTGTGCAATGAATCTGACAGATACAGAGGGCAATGCAATGAGAATCTACTTATCCTAATTATTTACACTGGCAGTCATAAAGTACCCAGTTTTTAAGCAAGTGGGCATGCATTAACATATTTATAAAATAAAATCCCCTTGTCTCACTCAACATCAGAAAATCTATTAATAATCCCCATAAACGTATTAGAATAAGGAAGCCATAATTATTGCAATAGATGCAGAAAAAGCATTAAATTAATTAGTCACTTATGGTATAATAACAAAACATTAGGAACTGGAAACAGAACACTTAATAATCTTGATAAGGTATCTAACAAAACCCCACAGCAAACATTGCAATTCATATTTAGCAGTACTGCAGTAAAGGCAGGAATGAGATAAGAGTGCTATCATCACTTTCATTAAACATTATACTGGATGTTATGTTAAGAGAAAAATGAATAAGTGGTTTAAAAGTGAGAAAGAAGGGAACAATTATTCCTATTTACAAAAGAAACGATTACCTATATAGAACATCCCATATAGACATAACAAGCAAATAAAGCAAACAAACAAAGACAAATAAAGCAAACAAACAAAAAATTTAGCAAAGCTTCTGGAGATGAAACCAATATATAAAAATCGATGGTCTTTTTATACAACATTAATAACCAATGTGAAAATATAATTTAAAGAAAGACATCTTTAATTTTGATACTAAAACTAGTAGCTAAAATAATGAAAAATGTTCAAAATTTTAATAAATGGAATTACTAAGTGCTGAAGAACATAAAAGACCAGAATAAATAGATAAATATGCCATAGAAAATAAGACATTTCCCTAAAATAAAATATAAATTCAATTTTCAAATTGAATGAAAAACCCAATCAAAATCCAAATGGGCTTTTTAAAATGGATTTTGGCTGGCCCATCCTAAAATTTGTATGAAACACTGAAAAGCCAAGAATAGTTAAAGCAATTGTGAAGAAAAATTATAAGGAAGAGGGCCTTGCAAAATGTTTGAATGCATAAAGTGGATAGCATAGGTGTTCATTATGCTCTTATTTGTCCTTTTCTGTGTCTAAAATATTTTATAATTAAACTTTCAAACTTTTAGAAGAAAGTAAAAGAGAATAGTTTATGACTTTAGGTTGAAAAGAATCTTGTAAGCAATAAAGAAAAAGGCATGAGATTATAACATAAATTATTAAATTCGATGAGCTGTATCCTAATGTAGAAAGCTTTTGATCATTGAAAGACACCATAAAAACTGAAAAGACAATCCAAAATCTAAGAGATAATCTTTGTAACACATACAACTGACAAGAGAGAAAGAAGTACGTAAGCCATTAAAATAAAGATTATTTACAAAATAAATTTTAAAAGCAAACAATCCAATAAAAAATGAGTCAATACTGAGAACAGGCACTTCACAGAAACTCCAACGGCCGTTAAGTATATAAAAGATGCACTCTCCATTAACAAAGGGGGAAATGCAAATTAAAAGAGCAATCAGATACTATAGCCAGACAAAAATTTAAAAGTCTGACAATAGCGGATGTTATGGATAATGATGTGCCAGACTAGTTGATGTGAAATGGATTTGTACATAGTGAATCTCAAAACCCGAATGTGTACTAAAAAAGGAAGTTAAGGTGAGGGGATGGAGTATGATTCACATACGTAAGATAACAGAAAGCTAGGAAATGTACATTTTCAGGGATTTGTACACATATAACCATTTTCAAAAAAGCAAGAGAATGAGTAATATAAAATCCAGCCGAATGGTGATGGGAAGGACGGAGATGATTTTGGAGAGGCCTTCCTAGGCTTAAAAAATACTGGTATTTTTCTGTTTCTTGAGCACTATAGTGGGTTCCTGGGTATTTTTTACTCTTCTTTAAAATGTGCACACACGGGATATACTCATATATGCATATTTCCTAATTAAAATTGGTGTGTAAAAAATCCAGTGAAATTTTAAGCCTTACAAAATTGTTCACATCAGCAATTTCTAGCCTGTGAGTCAGGATTTCCTTGATACTACGTAGCCAAACAAAACACAGAATTTCTTGGCTTCTAAGGCTGATGTAAGATGGACCCTTCAACTGCAACCCTTATTGCAAAAGTTCTTGTTCTTGACATCCGACTTATTCTCAATAACTTATATTAAGTATTTCAGTACAAATGTGATGTTATCCATTTGCAAATTTAAAATGCCATCTTTCATCTGTCTTCCTTGGGCTTCCAAGTAAAGTTCCATTAGAAAAGAAACAACAAACAAACAAAAAACCCAAAATGGTTCCTCGAAGTTTGAAAACCACCAGGGTACCTGAGTTAAAAGCAACTTTTGAATGCCTCACATCAAAAACAAACCAAAACAAAAAACAAAACAGTGTCCTCTATTAGAGCTTCCCAGCTGAGCCTTAGAAGACGGTTTTTTAGAGAGGAGTGAGTTAGCTCTAGCTGCACAAACAGGATGGGAGTCCAGCCCGACTCCAACCACGTGTAAAGAATGCCCTGACCGCTGTCCCCTCTTTCGGCCCGCGCCTCCCGCCGGCAGACTCCCGGACCCGCGCGGGGAGAACCCGAGCCCCGCCCACTCAGCGAGCCCGCTCGGTCCCGCCCCTCAGGTCTCCCGGAACGCCCTGCGCGCCTTAGGGGAGGTGGGGCTGGCTGGGCTCGCGGTGTGTCGCCCGTGGCTTTCTCTGTATTCCCAGCTTCAACCGCTCTGCCGGCCGAGTCCCTGCTGGTGGCCGATCCCCAGACCCCGGTGAGTAGCCGCAGGATTCAGGGCCCCGCGGCGCGGCTGCAGTGGGCAGGAGTTCCACAGCGAGCGCCTGCGCGCTCGCCCGCCAGCCAATCTGCTGGCCGCATTCTGCAGACGCCCTTTGACCCCGCGCCCCTCCGGATGGCAGCGGGAGGTGCGGAGCAGAGAGAGTGGAGACCCTTGACGACTCCATCCTGTCACTCTTATCCTCTGTTTTTGTCTAGGTTAGTTTTATTGCCTGTTACCCGGCCCTACCGGGCTCGTCGCCACCTCCTCTTTGGAGCAGAACCTCCTGTCGCCTCAGTTTTTCCTTCCCTCCCCAGCAAATTGGAAATTTGGGGACAGGTGGAAACCTTTTTCAAAGCCTTGTCCCTGTACTCCCAAACTGCGTCTCAGCCTTGAGCCCACTGGGAAAGTGAAAGGATCGAGGCCTACTGGGCACGGGGTGCGGCAGGAAGGTCGCTGTCGCCTGTCTCCCGGCGCCTTTGGGCATTGGGAGAAGAAAACCAGAAGGGGAGGCCACCGCGGAGATGGTTTTTCCACTCACCTGTTAACGTATTTGTCACAGTCATTGTAGACTTATCCTTTGCTAAGTCTCAGGATGCAACTATGCTGGACTAGTGTTTTGCTTTTCCGTTTTCCAGCGACCAAACTTGAAGTACAGGCAGTTAAACTGTTTTGTTTAATTGTTGCAAGACCCTCTGGATGTGTCAGGGGGATATGTGCAAGTGCTTTAAAAAGTAAAACAAGGGAAGATAATGTTAATTATATGATCTTGATAAAATGACAAATGGGACTGGAATGGGCTGTTTGCGTTAAAGTATTTCGGCAGTAATTTGAAAGAAAAATACAAAATAAAATCTAGATATTGATATTAAGTTGTTTGCAAATCACTTTCATGACAATACTCCATTCATATTGAGCTTTGTGTAGCTCACCTGAAAAAAGAGCTGGAGTGCTGTGAGTTTGTAGATTCTTCAGGCTCCTTGCAAAAAACGTTTGCCGAACTGCTGCTGTTATTTGTGCGATTAATAATGAAAGTATAATCAGAAAATAAATGAGATAAGCTGCCTTTAGATTAAGTTTATGGAGTAGGTATCAGTTAATCATTGTTTTCTAATTCCATAAATCTAAATGAAAGCATGACCACATGTCAACGCTTTCATCCATGTCACAGAAATTACTGTGGTATATTCTCTAAACTTGATTTGACTAACACTTTGTGCTCATAGGAAGGCAGAATAGCAGGAAGACAAGAACTTGAGTTTAAGAGCCAGACTTGGTCTGCCCCTTTCTAGTTCCCTAACCTCTGACAGGTTACTTAGCCATAGGCTAGCCTAGATATACCGACTGTTCAGTTTCATTATCTGTAAAATGGTGTTAAAAAGAAGTTCTACGTTGTAGGTTGTTGTGAAGATTAAAATGAAAGGATAAGATTATGCCTAACTGAATTTCTCTTAACCAGCAGGTACAAGTGTTTACAAGTTTACAGTTTTTTGACCAGGGCAAGGAAGCCTTGGTATAGAAACTGATTCTGATACTTATAGGTGTGTCTTCAAGTATTAGTTATATTTATCTCCAGTGGCTTCATACAGAATACAATTAGGAAAAAACAATATCAAAACAATAAAAAGCACCAGAAGTCTGTGTAATTTAGTTAGTAATAATTAAAGGATAAAATCTGTTTGGCTTTTCTGAGTTACATGATAACAGCAAATATTTTTTGAAGTAATAATTGATATCACCCTGTTTCTGGATCTCTTGAATCTCTTAGCTAGCTGGATATGTCTAATAGTTTTTTTTTTTTTGTTTTTTTTTTTTTAGACCTCACTAGACCTCCAAGTTAACTAGCATTTCAAAAGATGAAAAGCACAAAAACTCAAAAATAGAAACAATAGCTTCAAAAGAACATACGGTGTATGACTTCTGAGTTACGTAAAATGCCTTTTGAAAAGAGAGCAGATTTTCCATAGCCAATAGTTTGAGTAGGTTCCTGATTTGGAAACCTGTACTTCTGCAATTAACTTGAAATTTTTTTCCTTATGGTAACTTTAAAAACATCTTTCTTTTGTCGAGGCAAAATAGCTTTCTCTTTCCTGCAGGATCAGACGTTTTAGCCCTCTCAAGGGCTATCATGGTTTTGTAATGTTGAAGATAACTTATTAAAGTGGATTTTTAAAATTATTGGACCTTTATATATATATATATATATGATTCTTCCTATATAGTATATTCAGTATAGACTATAAACATATCAAATGTATATATAGTCAGTAGAATCTGTTTATATGTATACTGCCCAAATATATACCAATATCAAAAACAAAAGGGCCAGAAATTCAGTTGTGTAAGCTGAACACTTAATGAGCACTATGTGTAAGATATGTTGGACTCTACTAAAGTATGAACATAAAGACTCTATTTCTGATGCATAAGGAGCAGTCTAGTAGGGGATATAAAACATGTGACTATATAGCATGATGTAATATATAATGTAAGAAAAATAAAAGTTTAAAAACTAGATAATATTGTAACTATAGAATATATAAGAGAATAAGTAGGTATCAAGAAGAGGCAGCATTTCAGCCTTGAAAGGTGATTTGAAAGGTGAAAGGTGAATGGTGTTTTAAAAGTTGGCCATATAGAGAATAGGCATTTAGAATAAAATTGGTTGGTTTTTAATTGCTTGTCAGACACCATCTTTAATAATCATCATCATTGTCATAAATAATTGTTCACATTTATTTAGTGTTAAACTAAAGTAGACATGATTCTGAGATTTTTACAATATTAACTCATTTCATCCTCTCAAAAGTCCTATGAGTGAGGTAGTAACTCATTTTACAGATGAGTAAAGAAGCACAGAAAGATCAGGTCACTTGTATAGATCAAATAACTAAAAATCGGCACAGCTGGAATTTGAATTTAGGTATTTGAACTAGAAAGCCCATATGTTAGATCAAATTCTAGTTGCCTTTATTTAGGTTGGGATGACTTATTGTTAATTGAAATATGGAGTTTGGAATAGAGCCAGTGGGTCATCTCTTAAGATTGAGCTGGTGGATCAGCTATAATTATTGATAAACGTTTTAGGTGAATGAATTAAATAATGTAAAAAGAAAAGAAAGGGGAGGGAACATCTTAACAAATTACATTTATAGGCAGCAAGAAGAAAAAAAGAAAAGGCAGCTTTCATAAATGGACATGTATTTTGTGTACATGTATAGATCTGGGAAATGAACCTAACAAATTTTAAAAAGTTTCAGAGTTGTTTCCTATATTTCCCTACTTCTCATTTACTCTTAAATTCAATTAGTATTTACTGTTTGATTAAGAGATTGCTCTTAAAAATTTTCTTTCTCAAACATTATCTCACATGATTTACAGGACAACCTTGTTAGTAGGCAAAATAGATATTATGCTCTTTTTAAAGAAGAGGCTAAATGACTTATCCAAGATCATATAACTAGGTCAACGTGGACAACTTGAACTTACATCTTCAGATTTCAAGATCAATATTCTTTTCATTATGTGTCCTAATCTTCATGTATCTTACTATTCAGCTGAAGTCAACATCTCAAAAATCAATGTCTTAATAATTTCTAAATCCATTATTTTTCCCATTCTCTGTGACTCTTCAGCATTCATTACTGTTGATTATTTCCTTATTAAATACCTACCCAAACAAACTTTTCTCATTATGAAGGAAAATTGTGTTCTAATTTTAGAAGACAGAGTAAGAAAGTATGACCGTGTTTTCTCACCCAAAGGTAACTATTAATATTATGCATTTAAGTATATTTCTTTACTTTGTATCTTTAATCTAGTTGAGATCATATTGCATCCACAAAATTTTTTTTTCTGCTTCATGTCTTATCAAAATTGTCACTCAACTTTAAGCAAAGGAGAGGATTTATTGTTGTCTAAATAATTTGGAAATTTCAGGGCAACAAATTATAGTGGCAGGCCAAAACGGTTATCATCCCTTTATTAGTATCCTGTGCAAAGGGGCCGCCACATTTCACACATAGAAATTTTACTTCCTGTAGTCATGCAGTGCAGAGCTTGAAAGACTATGAGTTAGCACTTTCCAGAAATACGCAGGTATTATGTTCACAGCTCATGTCCTTCAATTTACTAGTGAATGCCAGGCGCGGTGACTCATGCCTGTAATCCTAGCACTCTGGGAGGCCGAGGTGGGAGGATCATTTGATCTCAGGAGTTCAAGACCAGCCTGAGCAAAAGCGAGACCCTGTCTCTACTAAAAATTAGAAAGAAATTAGCTGGACAACTAAAAATACACAGAGAAAAAATTAGCTGGGCATGGTGGCACATGCCTGTAGTCCCAGCTACTCGGGAGGCTGAGGCAGAAGGATCGCTTGAGCCCAGGAGTTTGAGGTTGCTGTGAGGTAGGTTGACGCCACGGCACTCTAGCCTGGGCAACAGAGCGAGACTCTGTCTCAAAAAAAAAAAAAAAAAAAAAAAGCAATTTACTGGTGCGATTCTTTTTTCTTTTTTAATTTCTAATTTTCAAATAATTTTAGACTTATAGAAAAGTTGCAAATATAGTACAATTTAACAATTCCTGTGTTTTTCTTGCACATTGACTAGATGATAATATTTTACCATATTTGTTTATTGTTATGCATGCATGCTTATATGTTGCTCTCTATGCAAATATACATTGTATATAGCATATGTATATATGTATTTATGTGTATATGCATATATATGTATGTATATATGAGAGAGTGTATGTATGTGCATTTCCTCTCTTTAACATACTAGCTGATGTTTCCTTGTGATTAGATCTGTATTAATTTTGACAGGAAAACCGCAGCAGTGATTCCATGTTTTTCTCAGTGCATCCTTTCTAGAGACTCATGGTCATACCTATTTATACAAAATTAACTGATCAAGTTAATTTGGGTGACTGGTTTGAATTGGTATTTGGTAGGTTTTCCACTGTTAGGTTATTATGTTCCTCTTTATAATTAATTAAACATCATGTGGAGAAACACTTTGCCAATGTGTAGATCTCCTATTTCTTGTCAAACTTTTACTCTCAGTATCCATTGATGATTTTTGCCTGGTAGTTGTTATTCTGTGTTTTAGTTTGTTTTGTGCTGCCATAAGAGAATACCTGAGATTGGGTAATTTCTAAAGAACACAAATTTATTTCTTACAATTTTGGTGTCTAGGAAGTCCCAAAGTCAAGGCAGCAGCAGGTTTTGCTGTCTGGTGAGAGCTCTTCTCTACCTCCAAGATGTCACCTTAATGCTGCATCCCCTGGAGGGAAGGAATGCTGTGTCCTTACATGGTAGAAGAGCAGAAGGGAGCAAACCCTCTCTCACAGCTCTTTTCATCCAGATCCATCTATCTAGTCTTTTGCTAAAAGTTTGTTTTCATGTCTTTTTATTAGAGAAAGAGGGAACTGATGTGATGGAATGCAGGGATGGGGAAGAGTTAAGATACTAAGGAAAGTGTCAAAGAAGGTTTAGTAATCAATATTGTTTTCTAAGAGTTTTATGGATTTTGTATACATTTAGTTATATACATATAATTATACATATTATATGTAAATATATATCATGTATCCATATATAACCTAAAGTACATTTTAATATTAGTTCATGTATATGTTTATTTATATGTGCACATATGTATATACATGTATATATGCATGTGTATGTATGTATACATGCACACATTGATATATACATACAGAGTATACATATTGTGTATATAGTATACATTGCATGTACATATATATACATAATGTCTATATATACACACCCATGTTCACTTAAAATTTTGAAATAGGCAACAGAAAATTAATACTGGCCATGTATGGTTATGTGATGGGAAAACTATAAAGAAAGATGAGGTAATAGTAAACACAAAAGTCAAGGACTTGCCCTTAGTCAGGGAGAAATGCAGGGCTGGTGCTTGGGAGGGGACATAAGAGGTGGAAAGGAGGTTTTAAGCTGGCAGTTTTGTTTTTGAATGTTTACTTTGTATGTTTTAAATTAGACATATGTATTTTTATATTATTCTTTAGGTGTGGTATAATTCACAATTGCACAAGATTGATGTAGAAAATAATCTCTATGATTTTGTCTCTAAAATAAATATACTTGGTTATCTTAGTGTTTTTTGAACATACACATGAGAGAAGCAGAAGTTTGTAGGAAGTTTTACTTGTTTGTCTTCTCTATCAGAGCTAGTTTATTTTAACTTAATTCTCTAGAATAACAAAAACACAATCCATCATAGAAAGTCATATTTCATAAAGCAGTAAAGGTCAACATTTTGCCAAACACCTTTCTAATAGGAAATTTGTATATAAAAGACTTTAAATATTTTATTCATATGTATAAATACTTATGTACATATATCCCCCATACCCATCCCCCAATAATATATGTATATATACACTATTAAAACAAAAATGATATTTTAGAAGTTATAGGTTAATGTTTATAACCTCTGTTCAATAAGATTTTCAAAGTTATAAATTAATGAATTTTTTAAAAATTGGGAATATCTAACTTGTGAATGAATATTCTTTTTTCTCTATTGTCATGTTTTTAATTTTGTCCAATTCTATTACATTTTAAAATGTCATTGAAAATGTGTGATTGTTCCTTTCTTGTGAAATTGTTATTTAAAAAAATAGTTTTTTGAAAATCTATTTAATGACCAGGTTTTGTAAGTATTTTCTTTTATTAACTATGATTTTTAAATTTTACACTTAGCTTTAGAACATTTTAGTTCATATACTCAGAGTATTCTCTTTCTAAATTCAGTATACAAAAAATCTGTTGAAATGATGAAAAATATTTCATTTTCTTAAATAAAATTCCAAAAGGTTTCTCTATTTGCAATTGGTATGCAAACGATGATATTTTCAAATCAGTATTGCCATTTACTTTAGCCATGTATAGATTCTTTTGCAGACATCAATATTTGATGACATAATTAATATCACAATGTACTTTCTTAATTTTTCAATGTAATGAACTTTATGGATTTTAATTTTCATTTTGAATATATTGGAAAATATTGCTGATGCCACTTACTAATTATCTTTTTTCAATAAATTGCAGCAAAACATTTACTATTTTGGAGTTTAAAGTATGTCATCATGGCAAAGTTTCGGAGAAGGACTTGCATCATTTTGTCACTTTTTGTTCTATTTATTTTTTCTCTCATGATGGGTTTAAAATTGCTGAGACCAAATACAGCTACTTTTGGAGCTCCTTTCGGACTTGATCTTCTTCCAGAACTTCATCAGCGAACTAATCATTTGGGGAAGAATTTTGATTCCCAAAAGAGTGACAGAATCAACAGTGAAACAAATAGCAAGAACTTAAAAAATGTTGAAATCACTATGAAACCTTCCAAAGCCTCTGAACTTAACCTAGAAGAACTACTGCCTCTGAATTATTATTTACATGTATTTTATTACAGTTGGTATGGAAATCCACAATTTGATGGTAAATATATACATTGGGACCATCCAGTGTTGGAGCATTGGGACCCTAGAATAGCCAAGAATTATCCACAAGGGAGACACAACCCTCCAGATGACATTGGCTCCAGCTTTTATCCTGAGTTGGGAAGTTACAGTTCTCGGGATCCTTCTGTCATAGAAACTCACATGAGACAAATGCGTTCTGCTTCAATTGGTAATTCGTTTGTTCTATGTATGTGTGTGTGTATGTGTATATAAACAATTTTTGTGTAATATTAAGTTATTAATACTAGTCTTCACATTGTTACTATATTGTTAAATTTATACCTCTAAATTAAGCATCCAGTCAATCACCTTTTAACACTGCCTTTAATGTATATTTACTCTCTAAATTTTGGAGCATTTCTGGATATATTACTTTTATTGATTTCTAATTTAATTCTCCATCTTAATTTTATTAAATTTCAATTTGCATAAAGTATAATGAATTCTCCCACCTTAAGTTTACAGATAAATGATGTTTCTTAAAGGTATGCACCTGTTTGAATGAAGTATCTTATAAATGTTCAAGTGCTTGGTAGTATTATTTAGGTCTTCTCTATCCTTGCAAATTTTTTTCCCTTTTATTTATTTATTTATTTTACAGACTATTATGGGGGTATACATTTTTTGGTTATATAGATTGCTTTTGTACTGCTTGAGCCAAAGTTATAAGTGTGCCCATTACTCAGATAGAGTACATTGTACCCGTTAGGTATGATTTCACCCCCCTCCACCTGCAATGATTTCTGTTGAGTTTGACTTCCATCTGTGCACATGAGTGCTGACTGGTTACTTACAATTTAATAGTGAGTAGATGTGGTGTTTGTTTTTCCATTCTGCAGTACTTCACTCCAGTTCCATCCAGATTGTTGCAAAAGGTAGTAATTTGTTTTCTTTTGGGGGCTGAGTATACTCCATGGTGTACATATACCACATTTTATTAATCCACTCATGAATTGATGGGTACTTGGGTTGATTCCCCATCTTTGAGATTGTGAATTGCGCTACAATAAACATTATAGTGCAAGAGTGTTTTTGATAAAATGACTTATTTTTCTTTTGTGTAAATACCCAGCAGTGAGATTGCTGGCTCTAATGGTGTGTCTACTTTTGGTTCTTTGAGGAATCTCCATAGTATTTTCCATAGAGGTTGCACTAGTTGCAATCCCACCAACAGTATGTAAGTGTTCCTGTCTCTCCGCATCTACGCCAGCGTCTATTATTTCAAGACTTTTTGATAAAGGCCATTCTCACTGGGGTTAGCTGATATCTCATTGTGGTTTTAATTTGTATTTTTCTGATGATTAGTGATGTCGAGCATTTTTTTCACATGTTTATTGGGCATTAGTATATCTTCTTTTGAAAAGCTTATGTTCATGTCTTTTGCCCACTTTTTAATGGGGTTGTTTGATTTTTTTTCCTTCCTTATTTGCCTGAGTTCTTTGTAGATTCTGGTTATTAGCCCTTTATTGGATTCATAGCATGTGAATATTTTCTCCCATTCTGTAGGTTGTCTATTTGCTATGTTGATTGTTTCCTTGGCTATGCAGAAGCTTTTTAATTTAATCAAGTTCCATTTATTTATTTATGTTGTTGCTGTGATTGCCTTTGGGGTCTTCTTCATGAATTCTTTGCCTAGGCTGATGTCTAGAAGAGTTTTTCCAACATTTTCTTCTATAATTTTTATGGTTTCATGTCTTAGATTTAAGTCTGTTATCCATCTTGAATTGATTTTAGTGAGTGGTTAAAGATGTGGACCCTATTTCAATCTTCTATACGTGGCTATCCAGTTTTCCCAGCACCATTTATTGAATAGGGATTCTTTTCCCCAGTGTATATTGCTATCTACTTTGTCAAAGATCAAATGTCAATATATGGATTATTTCATTTCTCTATTCTGTTCCATTGGTCTATGTTTCTATTTTTGTGCCAGTACCATGTTGTTTTGGTTACAATAGCCTTGTAGTATAGCTTAAAGTCTGGTAAAGTGATGCCTCCAGATTTGTCCCTTTTGCTTAAGGTTTCTTTGGCTATTTGGACTCTTTTGTGGTTCCAAACAAAGCATATAATTATTTTTCTCTAGATCTGTGAAAGGTGATGTTGGTATTTTGATGGGGATTGCATTGAATCTGTAAATCACTTCGGGTAGTGTGAACACTTTATCAATGTTGATTCTGCTGATGCATGAGCACGATATGTTTTTCCATTTGTTTACATCATCTGCAATTTCCTTCCTCAGTTATTCTTACTTCTCCTTGTAGAGGTCTTTCATCTCCTTGGTTAAATATATTCTTAGGTATTTTCATTTCTTTCTAGTTATTGTCAAAGGTATTGAGTCTCCGATTGGTTCTCAGCTTGACTGTTGTTGGTGAATATGAATGCTACTGATTTGTGTACATTGATTTTGTAACCTGAGACTTTACTGAATTTATTACATTTATTAATTCCAGCAGTCTCTTAGTGGAATCTTTGGTGTTTTCTAGATACAAGATCATATCATCAGCAAAGAGTGATAGTTTGACTTAGGGCAATCAGGCAAGAGAAGGAAATTAGGGGTATCCAAACGGGGAAAGAAGAGGTATCTCTTTACATTTTAAGTGGTTTTCTTGTACACACCATATGACTGAGTCTTGCTTTTTTTTAAACTAACCTGAAAATTTTGCCTTTAAATTGTTGTGATAAGACCATTTCACTTAATATGATTATTGATGTCGATGGATTGAGTAAAATCTGCTATCTTGTTAGCAGCTTCTTATTTCTTCCATTTATTCTTTGCTTCCTTTTTTTTCCCCTCTTTTTCTGTTTTCTTTTGGATTAACTGAACAATTTTTATGATACTGTTTAGTCTGTGATATTTGCTCATTACTTATAGTCACAAAATCAGAATTTACCAAATAATACCTTTGTATAATCACAGTCTATTTACAAATGATACACACTTGATGTGTAATGTAAAGTCCTCACCACTAATAGTCCCAGTTTTTCCCTCCAATATTTTTTTCTATTGTTGTCATAATTCCTCTGTTAGATAAGAAAGTGTACCTTACTGCTATTTTTACTGTAGACCAGAGGTTGGCAAATATTTTCTGTAAAGGACCAGCTAAGGAATATTTTTGGTTTTGCGTCCCCCCACAGCGCCGTCTTTGCAGCTTCTCAACTGTACGGTTACAATGTGAAACTGACATAAACAATATATAAACAAAGTTATAGATCATTTGGCCTGCAGAGGGCAAGATTTGGCCTATGAGTCATAATTTGCTGATTACTGTTTTTTAACTATCTGGTGGCTTTTATTGTTATTAAAAAAGTAATACGTTTTTTCTTACAATTATTTATTCCATTCCAGTGCTCCCCATAGTTTAGTATAGACCAGGTATATGTCTGGTATCATATTCTTTCTATCTCAAAAATTTATTTTAATGTATTAGTATCTTGTAGTACTAATCTGCTTGTAATGAATTCTTTCAAGTTTTGTTTGTATCCTTTATTTTAAAGGATATTTCATCTGCTATAGAATTGGGCAGGTTTGGGAGTTTTTGGTATTTGTTTTCTTTTGGAACTTTGAAAATGTTTCCCCAATTTTTTTATCTTCTTTCATACTTTTTAATGAGAACTCTGCTGTAATTTTTTAAAATCTTTTTATATTCTCATTTTCTGTTCATACTGTTTTGTTTTTTTTTCTGGCCTCATTCAATTTTTCTCTTTTTTCTTTTTATAGGTTTTCAGCAGTCTGAAATGATATGCTTAGTTGTTATTCTTGTTGTTCTTTGTTATTTATCCTTTTTTGTGTTCACTGAGCTCCTTGAATCTGCTGCTTTGTATCTATAATTAATTTTGCAAAGTTCTTAGTGATTATTTCTTCAAGTAAACCTTCTACCTCTTCTGGGTTTCCAATTACATGTGTGCTGGAACTTTAATATTTATTTCACAATTGTGGGTTGCATTGTTCTGTTCCCCCCCCCCCAATTTTTTTCTCATTATGGTAATTTGGGTGGAGTAATTTTTTTTTATTTGCCTTAAAGTTTCTTGATTCTTCAGCTCTCTTGATGAACCTATTGGAAAGTATTATTGATTTCTTTTCATGTGTTTTTCATTTTTGGCATTTCTTTTTGATTCTTTCCTATGGTTTCCATCTCTCTGATGATATTTCCCACCAGATCTTGCATGTTGACTACCTTTCCCATTAGATCCTTTAACACATTAATCACAGTAATTTTATTCTTTTCTTTTTTCTTCTTTTTTTTTTTTTTTTTTGAAATTTTGCCTTGCTTAAGTAATTTTAAATTCTTTCTTTGATGGTTCCAATATCTGTTTCATATGTGAATCTGGTCCTGTTGGTTGCTTTGTCTCTTGGCAGTGCATTGTTTTTCTTGCTTTTTTATGTGCCTTATAATTTTTGGTTTAAAGTGTGTCACTCTGAGTAGGACAGTGATAATAGTGTTTATGTCTAGAAATGGGCTTGCCTTTCTTTATGTTGAATCTTTAATTTGAAAGAATGTTTGAGATGTTTGATAGAAGCACTAAGTAAGTTTCCTACATATAAGAGAACACACTACAAGCTCTGTGGAGGTAAAGGTATCCAAATTTATTTACCATTATACTGTCTTAGTGTTATTAAATATTACCTGTATTCACCTTTTGGGAGCTGTTACTCTGTGTGATGCGTTCTCTCATTTGTAATTTTAAAAACAGACTTTGGAATTAGGAAGTGAATTTAGGCCCCATTTTACTGGTGTGAAAACTTAAATAAAATAATTTACCTAAGGATACACATATATCAAATGACAGAATTAGGACTTTATTCCCCAGGCCTATCTTATTTTATACCCTGTATTTTTAACTGTTACCCTATTTAAATATATCACTTCACTGGAAAAAATATTATTGGGTGTCAATTATATTGTAGATCCTACAATAACTACTATAGAGGGATGGCATGAGTGCTACAACATTTTCTTTTTGCATTTAGTATGCTAGTCCAAGAATGGACTTTAAAAATTATCCTAGTTTGCTAAGCAATTATTAATAGAATGATAGAAATTCGGAGTAATAGATTTTACTTACAAATGATACTCCATTAGCTTATTTTAGAGAAAATTTTCTGGTTACTATCAAGGATTCACTGCAATTGTAAATGACTCGGTCCTCATCAGGAGTAGGACCATCATCATCTTGGTTTGGAACTGATGAGTGCCATAGTCCACATGACCCAGTATAAAGATAAATTAGATTATGGAGCACAGTATGGGAATAGAACTAGATATATGGAAGTCATAATTGATGCAATAAAGAAGCTGAAATATAACAGGGTAAAAGAGAAGAAAGAACATTCTCCCCAAACCTTGGAGTATAACCACAAAGAGGATAAGAGAGGAAAATAAATCATTAGGCTAGAATGAGGTGGTTAATGTGTTAGGATAATCAGAATAATGTGGGAATGCTGTCTGGTAGAGCTGTCTGCGATGATGAAAATGTTCTCTATCTGTGCTAATACAGTAGATTATACTAGCCATGTGTAACCATTGAGCATTTGAAATGTAGCCAGTTGAATAAGGAACAGAACTTTTAAAATTATTTTTAATATTAATTTATATAACTGGTATGAGTATCATTTTAGCAACATGAGACTGGAATGGAATGAAGCTAAAGAAAGAGAGTAAAGAAAAGGTGGAATGGAGATCATAGTATTAAGATGCAAAAAATCATGTATGTGTGTACATGTGTGTGCACATGCTAGGAGGTGGGTATGGTTGGAGAGAGGGCAAAATGTGAGGAAATCACAGAGAACATGGTAGAAAAAGGAACCAACATTTATTGAACATGGTAATCTAGGTAATGGAATTTTATGTGCATACTTTGGACATAGCCTGAAAGGTAAGAATTATCTGTGTTTTGATGGTGAGGCCACAGAAGCAAGACATTAACTTGCCTTTAATTCATATAGCTAAATACGTAATGATATATTTGAATACGTGTTCAAAGCCTGTGCTTATTCTGCTATACTACTCTAGCTCTCAGAAAAAAGAGATAAAAGAAGATAGTAGATGAATTAGGAAAAGGGCAAAAGTGATAATGTTCTGAATATTTCAAGGGTCATAGTACACTATTCATTATTTTTTAAAAAAAATATTTTGCCAAATAGTTTGAGGCCTAGAAAGAAGGCGCCTTCCTCCAGAGAAGTACTTTTGCTTTTGCTTGGTAATAGTTGAGAATAGCAGCCCTGGATCACCTTAAATTAAGTTTAAAGCTAGAGGACAACACAAGCATTGTGAACCTGGGATGTGATCCACTCATGTTGAGAGTTGATTTACTTCTGCCAGTTACGCTTGGGGAAAACCAACTTCCTTGCTCACTTTTCTATCTGGCTTCATGTTTTCCCTTCAGTTTGGCCAGGTAATTCCTTACTTTTTTTTCAGCTCCTTGGTTTTGAGAAATTTTTTGTTCTCCATGTTTTATTTAATAATTTTGGTTATTTTCATGAGGAGTGTTTGGTCTACTGTTAGACCAACTGTTATTAAAGACTAGTCCACTATGATTAGAAATAGGAATCTTGTTTTGTTTTTAATTTCATGGAAGAACGCTTTGCTCATAATTTTCATGTGCTTCATGGCATAATCTTTCTGTTGTGTGTTCTTTATTATTTTTTTCATGTTCTTTTTGTTCATTTATTTTTTACATAAATATTTTGTAGTTCCCATATTGTAAAAATTTTTATCGTCATTCTTCTGTTCATTGGTGGCATTCTGCTTAGTAGAGCTAGGTAGGCAGCTTGAATATTGGATTAATTGTCTCCAGATGCTTTTCTCACACATTCTTCTCAAAGTTATGACTTCTTTCTTAGCTAGCCAGAGCTTCCCTGAGGCCCATATATTATAGATTCTTTTTTCTGTCTCTCACGTTCTTGTTGCTATTCCTATTTTCAGAGTTGACAGGGGACATAGATATCTCTTTTCTGTTAACTTTGGTGAAAGTCCTATTTTGTTTCTCTAGATGGGACTTATCTGTATGTAGCATGGCTACCACAAAATTTAGGTCTTAAAATTTAGTTCTCTGGCAGTTCTTACCTTCCATTTCCTGATTTCCACATGCTTCTCTTTTGACATCATTGTTATTTCTTTCTCTGTCTTAAAGAATCTGTTGATTGATCTAGAAATGAGTGTCATCTTTCTAATGACCTTCTTTTTTTTATATATATATGTAATGATGCTTTGAATTAGTTGATCTTAAATATTCTGTCTCCAATTATGCTAATTTATGTTTCTAACACTTACTTTGCAACATGTAAGTCCATGAATAAGTAGATACTACAGGGAGGAACTGTAATTATTTTACCAGTTTTAAATCTTCTGTTAAAACATACTGATCCACACAAAAAGCAGCATATAAATGTTCATAGCAGTTTTATTCATAATTGCCCAGAATTGAAAGCTACTAAGATATCTTTCAGAAGGTGAATGGATACACATCCATATGATGGCATATTATGCAGCACTAAAAAGAAATGAGCTATCAAGTTATAAAAAGATATGAAGGATCCTAAAACGAAAATTGCTAAGTGAATGAAGCCCATCCTAAAAAGCTACATACTTTATGATTCCGACTATATGGCATTCTGGAAAAGGCAAAATTATGGACAGTTAAAAAAAATCAGTTATTGCCAGGGGAAGGGGAAGAGGGAGGAAGGATGAATAGGTGGAGCACGGGGGTTTATAGAGCAGTAAAACTAGTCTGTCTGGTACTGTAATGGTAGGTATGTGATACAATAGATTTACAAAAGCCATAAAACTGTACTACAACACAAAGGGTAAACCTAATATAAACTATGAACTTTAGTTAATAATGATCTATCTATGTTGGTTCATCAAGTGTAGCAAATCTACCACACAATGCAAGATATCAGTAATAGAGAAACTGTGTGGAGGATGGGGCGGTAGGAGGGGGAGAATATGAGAACTGCGTACTTTCTTTGCTGTATTTCTGAAAACCTAAAACTTATTCTAAAAATTATAGCCTATTAATTTTTAGAAAAATGTATTAATGCCTAATAAAGAATTCGTAGATATTGACTCTACAGAGTAATCAAATAATCATATGTATAACAAAACAACCTCTTGTGAATATGTCTCTTTTTTGTTGTTAACTCTTTGGTACTTACTCTGCCTTTTTTAGAATACATGCAATCATTCATGTTCCTGTCTTTTTTTTCCTTTTCTTATCGATCATTTCTGTTAGGTGTACTAGCCCTGTCCTGGTACCCACCTGAGTCAAATGATGAGAATGGAGAACCTACTGATAACTTGGTACCAACTATTTTGGATAAAGCTCATAAATATAATCTGAAGGTATTTTGTTTTATTTTCAAGCTATACATAAGGTTTTTTGTGGACAAGAGGATAGAAATAACAATGTTTGGACCAGTCATTTTAATTACAACCGATGTAAAAATAATGACAGGATTTTGTTAATAGTGCTATATTCATTTCATAAAGAAAATTTTTGTGATAATTATTGTGAGTTCCAAACCTTGTTTAAATTGTATTTTAGATATTCTTTATTATTTTTAACCATGTTTGCTATTATTCTATTGTTTTATCAGAAAAAGAGGATGAAAGGTTCTTTTGTGAAGATAATACAGAAATTAGGAAAGATTTATGTATCTAAATTTCTTAGATGTCACACATCTACTAAAAGCAAATGTTAAACGTATGACTTTACATACTTATAAAAAAGTTAGAAAATAAACTATTGCTGAAATATTTTTCAAAATCTGATTTTCATTTTAACTTGATTTACCATGTATATACACACACCTATGTACACATAGAATGCAGGTAAAAGTCTGAAGACAGCTGAAATATCAAGTATATTCTACCCAGATACTAAGGTGTGTTACAAATGAAAAAAATTTCTCATGGTATAAGATTTTATTTATTTACTTAAGAAATTAATGAGTCATGGAAACAAATATGAATGATCATTAAAAGATTTAAATAGCACTACAGAGGATGATTCTATATTGAGTAACAAAATAAACAGTATTTTTAAAATATTCAAAAATTAGTCATGTAGTAGGTGGCAACATTAATTTTAATAAATTTCCAAAAATTGTAACCATAGAATCTGCATTCTCTGACCACATTCAGTACTACTGAGAGTTAATGATTAAGTCCAAACCATTTAAAAAGTATAAAATTGTTTAAAATTTTAGTTATAATATTGTAATTAAAAATAACACTTGTTTTTTAAAAAAGCCGAAACTGAAATGTAAGATAATATAAAAATAAACAGCACTAAGATTATTGCATTATCAATACCAATGGGACATGGATAATATTTAATAAGACAAAGTAGGAGAAAGAACTAATAAGGATGAAGCATGAGATTAATTAAATAAATACAAAACCTGCAAAATCAGTAACCTAGATAAATTAATCTTGATTTTTTTTTTTCTATTTTTGGGGAAAAGACGAAATAGGCAAATCACTGATGAGACCAAAAAAGAAAAAAAAGTGGAGAAAACGTAAGATCAAAAATTAAGAGGCGGTGCAGAAGAAAGTTTAAGATTTTTTAATCAGCATATTTGAAATTTTTAAGAAATGGGTAGTTTTCTAGGAAAATACTTTAAAAAGTTTATTTTTTGGTGCAGAAAGAGGTTTAAAAAATCTGAATTGACTAATTATTGTAGAAAAAAAATAAAAGGTAATTGAACAAATGTCTTCCCCAAAGCACCAGATATACCTGGCAATTCTATTCATCCTTTGAGAAGTAGTTGATTCTTGTGACTGAAATACAGTGTAAATTATACTCATTATCTATTGCTGCATAACAAATTGTATCAAAACTTGGTAGCTTAAAACAACAAACATTTATTATCTCACAATTTCTAAGGGTCAAGAATCTGGAAGTGGCTTAGCTGGATGGGTCTGGTTCAGTCACGGTCTCTCAGGGACACGTTGGCTGGTGCTCCAGTCATCTGAGGCTGGGGGATTCACTTATAAGCTTTCTCATGTGGTGTTGACAGGCCTCAAGCTCCTTGCAGCAGATGAACGGGGAATTTCAGTTCTTCTCTAGGTGGGCTTTCCCAGAGTGAAAGATCTGAGAGAGAGTCTCCAATATCAAAGCTACAGGGATTTCTTTAACCTAATCTTAGAAATAACGCACTATCACTGTTGCTCTGTTCTTTTGTTTTATTTACTGATAAATCAGGCCTGGCACGATGAGGGAGAGAACTGCAAAGTTGTGAATACCAGGAGATGGGAATCAGAGCCATCTTGTAGACTAGAACTACAGAAAACCAACATATTTATCCTATAATGATAGCACAATTCCAATGCAATTTTAAATATAGAATTTGACAGACTTAATCCCCAAAAGTTTATAAATATGTTGGAATAAAGTGAAACTTTTAAAAACTTTTTTTTAATGAGTGGAAAACTTGTATTTCTAGATAACAATATATACTAAAAATGGTGGGAATTAAAGGGTATGACATTATTCTCAGCATGGAGAAAGAGATCAGGGAAACAAAAGAAAGAGTCCAGAAACAAGACATTTAATATGGGAATCTAATATGTAATTCAAGAATCATTTAAAATCAAGTATAAAAGGAATGTTTATTCATGATCTTGTCCTTGTGATACTAGATTTGAAATCTGCAAATCTACAGTAGTTTTTTTTTTTTCATTTTGCATTCTCCACTCTGTCCTATGTCCTTAGGTATTCATATTTCATATCTAATATCCCTTACTTATCCTCTGATTGCTCATGTTTCTTAGAGTTTATTCTTATTTAGTATGATGTGTTTGCAAATCTTAATGAAAATGTGAATTATAGTGTCTTTTAACTAGGGACCATTTAACCTGAGTTCTCAGATTGCTGCTACTCTTAAAAATTGCTGGAGCTTTTTATTTGTTCTATAATTTCTTGGTTTATATATCCTAATGGAGGACAGTCTAGTTTTTCCAATACTGGTAATTGAGCTCTGTAAGAGATGATGTGGATCATTGCTGAAATATTTTGCTTCAAATAAAAATATGATAAAGTGCTTTTAATTTTCCTTTTGCAGCTTCAAGATTCAGTAGTTACTGGGGAATAGAAATGGAACTCTAGGGAGAGAGAAATAGCTAAATAGGCAGCATTTTTTTATTTCTGTCCATAAAGCTGCCTCCTCTTTCTACTTTACAATCCTGAAAATGTTAAGACAGCATCTCTCAAATTAGCTGACTGGCAAGAGCTATCACCTGCCATGTCCATCAGTGCCATTCAGTGAGTTTCCATTGGCATTTGAAATCTGCAAATAGGCAAGCCTCCAGGTTCTGGCACCCAATCTGAGTCTGGATAAATGATTGATTTATCTTCTACAAAACAGGTCGAAGGGCCGCTCTTCTGTCCCGGCCCTGCTATAATCCTGGGAGATGGGATCTCCAGAAACTGGCTATTTTAGTTCTTTCAGGAGGTTTTAAAGGTAAAGTGAAAATGTTCTGGTGCATGAGGATAGATTGGTTTTTCTCCTGTTTGAAGTTTGTGTAGGAGAGTGTGGCAAAGATTTCAACCACTAATTGTCTATGTAAATGTTCCCAACGGTATTTGTTTCAGATTTTATATCTAATGATCAGAAAAATTTGGAACTTGATAGACTAATGTTTTCCAAAATTTTTAGAACAATTTCTTGGCTTCATGTATGGGGAGGAACTCTGTATAATACAAAGAAGAATAGACCTGGAACCATGAGACTGGAATTTATGTCAAGTACCTCTGGAATCTTACAGTAGTTCCTTGATCTTCTAGGATTATCCCCCTCATTTATAAAATGGTAGGATGAAAGCATAGAATAGTTTTATTTATTGTATTTTTCTGTGATTTCTGTTGTGTTTTGGGGGAATAGATATTTTTTATAATTAAAACGCAATCTTGTTTTTTTTTAAGAATGAAAACTTTCCTTTTGCTTGTTAATGTAAAGGAATGTTAAGATGTTGAATTAATGACAGTGCCTTACTAGAATTATATCAAGTGCTAAGGCAATATGATACAAAAAAATTAATGTTGTGGTGAATTTGGTGCAAATAAATTGGGGCCTACAATGCACATAACTGACCACTAAACTCTTAAGTCTAAAATGGGTTCATTAGTAACATGTCTTTTTTTCTTGCTAATCTTTAAAGCAAGGAAATAATCTGCCCTGTTCCCCCAATTTGATGAATATTAATTTGCTTAGCCCTTCCCCCCCCCAAAAAAAGCCTTTCCATGTATCAGTTTTATTTTTAAAACATTCTAATGGCTGTAATATATTAATTCTACTTTAATCTTTATTAATGCATTCCTCATTCTTTGCTTGGGTTTAACTGTTCAATGTTCAACAATATTTTAACTAGTACTAGTCACTAATTACTTTGTAATTTCAGTTTTGATAACTTAAACCAAGAGTCATTTGGGGTGAATGCTTTTTAGATTATAAACAAACAAGCAAGAATGACAAATGGTTGGTGCTTTGGTTACTTGTTTTGCATTATCCTTAGCAAATCTGGACTGTTATTTTTTTGGAAATGTAAATGAGTAAAACTAAAATCTAAATCATGATTTTTTCAGAGAGATTTAGATTATCTGTTCTTTTATAACTTGTCTGCATATTCGCTGGAGCACTTAGTTATATTGTCATTGAGTAGGCTGGTTTTGCAGAGAATATAAAAATCAGAGCTGGATCCTTTCCACTGTATCCTGTCTATCCTATACCGTTAAGAACACAGCAATGAAATAATCTTTTGAGCGAGACATGATGGAGATGTTTGGTAGATTCTGTCATTTTTTAGCAAATATTCATTTTACTTCCACTCCATGGAAAGAGTATACTTCCTGTCCCATTCATGTTGGGTTCAGTCTCATGGCTTGCTTTGGTTAACAAGATGTGAGAAAACATAATGTATACCATGTACTTGTGTGGTTGTGCTCCTGTTCTTTTACAGGAGATCATGCCCCTTTCTGCCAAGGACCCAGAGTGGCAGATACATGGAGTTGATTTCAATATGATCTGCATCCTAGAGCATAGCCATCACAGCCAATTCATACCTTTATGTTCAAGAAACAAATGTTTTGTCTTTGCAAGCCAGTGAGATTGTCGGCTTGTTTGTTATACAGTTTTGTGACATCAAAACCCAGCTGAATTAAATCATCCATTTAGGTAAAAGAAAATCAGGCAGATCCAGTTATCCTTTCCCTTTGCTCAGTATTATGGGGGAAAGAACCAACTCAGTCACTTATGGTCTTACATTTTAATAAATTTAGTATTTTATTTTAGAGTAGCAAGTTTTCATTCTGCTTTATGCATACATCACATGTTATGGTGTGTGAGCATCAATTATTTATTTGCACATGGCTCGAGAGCCATCATTATATCTGATTTTAAGACTTATGCAGATTTTTGACTGTGTGAAGCTTGCATACAAGTATGTCCATGATTCTTTCTAAAATGATTTTTCAGATCCATTTGAAACATATTATCCATGACCTCTCCTTTTTCTGTTTTCTTTTTCCTAAATGAATATGGTGAACTTATGGTGAAAACTTAGTGAATCTTACCTAAATGGGGTATAAATGGAAGCTTAGAGTCTAATCTGGCAGTTGTCGCTTTTTGCATGAAAATCATTCATCCATGCATGCATTCATTCATTCATTGCCTGCTATGTGCCAGATACTGTTCCAGACGCTGGCAATATTAAGAGGATATTACCTCTGTTCTTAAGAGACCTTGCAGTCTATTGGAGATCAGACACAAAGACAAGTAAATTGCATGAAGAGAAAAGTACAAAGTATTATGGTACCACATAGGAAGTAGGAAGACCTACCTCAGTATTGTTGTGGCGGAGGTTGGAGGGTGTGTAGGAGTGAAGGTAGGGAATGGAGGTGTTGGAGAAGGAGAAAAACATCAGATTTTCACTTTAGAAAGTTCGCTTTGGCTGCAGGGTAGAGACGAGACTGGCAAGGTCAAAATTAGAAGCATGAATTGGAGGAATGTTTTGGCTTTTTGCATTTACTGCAAATGTATTAATCTGTACTTTACAAAAAGAGCATGCCATTTATAGTTTTCAGCTTTAAAATTAAATTCATTTCGATATAGGGTATTTGCTTAAATATGGTGCCATTTATATATAAAATGGAAATTTAAAAAATGTAGTGTTGTATCTGAAAGAGGAATTACCCAAGGTAACATTATATAAGAGTATAAAAATACCTATACACTTGACAATTTTTTTTCAACTTAAGTTAAAAAGCAAATACCAAAGCTACTGAAAAATCAAACTGCCCTGGTAGTTACCTACCCTAGCAATACTAACAATATACTGCAAAAATGTATTTGACCTTAGTTTGTTACTGACAAAAATCTTCCTTTATGTAATGTTACTGTAATTGCATTTTATTAAAAGTAAGGAATTATATTTTCATAAGTACAATCAGACTTAAAATTGATTCTGTGAAAAAAAGTAGCACCGATATGTAAAACACCTTTTTCTTTAAATGGGTCATTGAAAACAGTTTTATATTACACTGGAAGTCTCTAGTTCCAGAAGTACTTCATAGAGCCTGAATCCTAAAATTAAAACATTATCAATAAATTAATTTCCAAAGATTTTTGATTACTGTTGGTAAGTCAGTAAAATTAAAAATGAAAGTGAAAATCCTCATAATCTTTGTTTAGAAGTCTTAAATTGATTTTCATTCATGGGAGTTATTATCTGTACTATCTACATTACTATTTACAAGTGGCATACAAAATGGTTTTACTAGCCATAATTAGTTTTTCTTGATTTATGTACAGCTGACCTTTTTTAGTTAAAAAACTTTAATCTATGCAGAGAATTTTAAAAATATTTTTAGTTACTGTTTTCTACTATTGTCTTAGAGACATATAAACCCCATCAATAACTTAGGCATTATGGGAATTATTGTCCTTTATAGCACTAGTGGATATTATTTTTTCAGTAATTTCATTACTTATTCCTTGAATAATATTGCAAATTAAATGCAAATTATTTTGTAAAATGCTATTTTAATTAAGTAGAAGAATTTGTCATTTAAAGAAATTTGCTCTTAACTCCATTAAATGTAAACTTAATGGTCACACACCTGAAAAAAGAATCCAGATTATTCTGGACCATATATTTTTTTTTTTTTTTTTTGCATTTTGTTAAAAGAAAGATATATTTGAATATAGAGTATATCCTTATATATCTTATATAGAATATAAGTAAATAAGGTATATTTTATAAGGAATAAACATATAAACAAAAGCATTGCACAGTGGTTGAGCATTTGAGCTCTTAATTCAGATTGCCTGTATTGCTTCTAACTGGGTGACCCTGGAAGTTATTGAACCTAGCTTAACTTTGCCTCATTCAGAAAATGGAAATAGTTATAGTAACTACCTTATGGAGTTGCAAAGATTAACTGAGGTAATAAGTATAAAATGTTTAGTATAATTATTTAGCTGAAGAAACTTAGTGTTATTACTAAGAATTCTCTGGTAACATCTGTGTTCAATAAATATTCATCTTAAAGCAAGGTTATTAAATCAATCACTTTATTAAATATGTAGAATATACTTTCATTATTTGTACATTATGAAAAGTTCTTTCTCTAATTGATTTTTTTGTTGTTTTAGGTCACTTTTCACATAGAACCATATAGAAATCGAGATGATCAAAACATGTATAAAAATGTCAAGTATATTATAGACAAGTAAGTTTCATCAATGTTTATAAATACTGTTATATGATCCATTAATAATTATTGTTATAAGACTAGTACATTAAATTATTTTTGAAAGATTTGAATGATTTATGATATATTTTTAATAAAATTAAACTGTTTTTGGAATGAACATCATAATCATTTTGAGGAACATTTCTGAAATCCCCTACGGTTCAGTTTCTGTATGAATAAAGATTCATATTTTCACTGTTTTATGGGTTTATAAGGCTTTTTAGGATTTCTATCATATTGAAATTTTAAATTGATATTATTTTTTAAAACTTAGAAATACAGAGTTATGTCTTTTTAAACAGAAGGTTCAGATTATGAAATGTGAACTACTTTTATAGCACTGGACCCATAGCTAATATTTTGATTTATATCTACTCTGATTACAAAGAATTTGTTAACACAGTTTCATTTTGTTAAAGGATTTTACTGATAATAGTCTGTGACAGATGCCATACTCTTACAAAGAAACTTGTCAATATCACTGGGACATTTATTACTGATACAAAAAAAACAGTTTATGTATCCGTATAGAAAATAATAGGATTTTTATGGCATTAATCATCATTTGTAAATCTCAGTATGAGATAATCTCTTGTTTGGTAAAGTATCCCATATCTAATTTTCTAATGTGTAAAATTAAAAATGCATTTTTAATTATATAATGGATTCCCTGAAGAAATGAAGCAACGTGCTTAAACCACACTGATTCCTTCATTTTCAATACATAAACAGTTTTTGTCTATGGCAAATGAGTTGTGAATATTCATTTCACTTTTACATGTGCTTGTGTTTCAGATATGGAAATCATCCAGCCTTTTACAGGTACACAACAAGGACCGGCAATGCTCTTCCTGTGTTTTATGTCTATGATTCTTATATCACCAAGCCTGAAAAATGGGCCAATCTGTTAACCACCTCAGGGTCTCAGAGTATTCGCAATTCGCCTTATGATGGACTGTTTATTGCACTTCTAGTAGAAGAAAAACATAAATACGATATTCTTCAAAGTGGTTTTGATGGAATTTACACATATTTTGCCACAAATGGCTTTACTTATGGCTCATCCCATCAGAATTGGGCTAGCCTAAAATTCTTTTGCGATAAGCACAACTTAATGTTTATCCCAAGTGTGGGCCCAGGATACATAGATACCAGCATCCGTCCATGGAATGCTCAAAACACTCGGAACCGAATCAATGGGAAATATTATGAAATTGCTCTTAGTTCTGCACTTCAGGCCCACCCCAGTTTAATTTCTATCACCTCTTTTAATGAGTGGCATGAAGGAACTCAGATTGAAAAAGCTGTTCCCAAAAGAACCAGTAATACAGTGTACCTAGATTACCGCCCTCATAAACCAGGTCTTTATCTGGAACTGACTCGCAAGTGGTCTGAAAAATTCATTAAGGAAAGAGCAACTTATGCAGTAGATCACTAGCTGCCTATTTCCTAATGCATTGATTCAAATTTAATAATTATCAAATCAACTAATTTTAATAAATGCCTTTGTTTTGACTTATGGCAAGAAAACTGCCAAAATTAGTATACACTATTACTGTTAGCTTTAAGAAAAATAATTTTTTACTTTTTTAGAGGTAATAGTATTATTGCCACCCTTCACAATACTGCACTGAGAAAATATCTGAGGGAAAAGTTGTGTGAATAAGATTCCTTGTGGCATAATTTACTGCGTTTCTGACTGAAAGTGAAATTCTGATTTGATGGCAATTTAATGTCATTTTGCAGTAGATAAATGCTTTTGTTATATAAAGCAGTTAGTGCACAGTTAAATCATACTTGCATCCTAGGCCCAAAGAAATAGAACTGTTGTACGTATTTGGCATATATATTGAAAAAAAAAACCTTAAAAGATAACATACATGTTTCAGTTGTAATTTTTTTTCAGTGCTTCAGTCAACTTTATTGTATTAGTATTCAGACTCTGAATAACTCTCCAATAATCATGAAATTCTTATGAATAATAAAATCACTGTACCTCCTCTCAATTTTGCTATGAACCTAAAACGACTTTAAATAATAGTTTATTTTTAAAAATTAAAAAAAGTCAGATACCATAAGCCTTACTGTGACCACATTGTGTTAGGAAGGCCTGCTTTCTTCAGCACAATATGCATCATCATTTGCAGATTTTTGATTAGCTAAAGCATGCTAAGTGTTTTGCATGTATACTGTTTCTGCTTTACTATGCTGAATTCCAGATTTTAGAACCTATGGAAAGTACTTTTATAAAAGTTAATGATTGCTTCTCAATTATTAGGAGTTGTTTCACAATTATGAAGATATGCCCAAAAAATTAATATTGTTAAGATATTTTGTGACTCTTCGACTTGTTTCTATTATTCATGTCTTTAAATTTAATGAGAGACCAACAATCATATAAGAAATCAGAAAGTTAATACTATCACTGGATTGTCTTTTAATATTTTAAGTTATTTTTACCAAAAGTAATAGAATTTACTTACCATTTTAGAATAAAATTTACTTACCATTTTAGATTTTAGAAACATGGAAATGAAAATTCTTTCGTATCTAAAATAAGTCCTGAATTTTGGCTTTACATTAAGTTTAATACTTTATAATAATGATGAAAATAATATTTCTAAAAGTCACTATTATAAATTTTTGTATATATTAAATAATAATATCTTCATTTTAAAATGTTATACTTTTATTGTACTCATAGGTTAAAATACGTGTGATTAATAACTGTCATATTGTGACTAATTACTTATATGCTAAAAATAAATCCCTTTCCTTTAAAAACTAAATAATAAAATACACTCTATTCTTATAGTTAATATTTATAACTACAGTAAAAAATCTAACATATATCCTATTACATAAATGTCATTTCTTAGATATTTAATCCTATTAAAAGGAATAATAAGGTAATGCTAAAACGCAATGCATATAAACCTTCAGCATATAAAGACATCCATTCAGAAACATAAATTAGCATGGAAATTTCTTATAAAATAACCCATCAGATGACAAAATTTACTTTTAAACAATGATTTTGAAGTAAGATACCGTGTTTTTAAAAAGAGACATCATTAATGTTATTTATGACTTAAGAAATTGCCATTTCTCAGAGAATGATCAGGCCATAGGAAATTAGTACAATAGTAATAATATGATTGTTTTCTAGGGGAAAACAAAAGGATAAGTCAGCATAATGATATTTTAATATAACCAAGCTCCTTCAGGGAACAACTATACCAATCTAACCTGTGGATTTTTCTCTTATATCTAGTTAAGCACTATATGATATTTTTTGGGTAAATTATAAATATGTCATACCTAATAATCTCTTGTAAAATGCCATGTTTTATTAAAGTGTTGTTAGAGATGACTTTTTCTCATTGCTTATGTAGTATGTTTGAACCCACCATGATAGACAATAAATTTTCTGAAGTAGTTCCTAGATTAAGGGAAAGTCTATAAAAACAAGGTCAACAAATCCTCAACACAGATACCACCACTTTCTATCTTGTTCCCATTGTAAACATAGATAATTCACTACCTTCACTACCGCATACTTTACCTGTGAGCTTTGTCGTGATTCTCCAGTATGTTACCCCAACCAGCCAGTAGTAATCAGATTTCAAAGTAAGATAAAACAGAATCTGTCTTCATTCCAGAATGTTATTCTCAAAGGAAGGATGTGCAGAATCTGATCAGTGTTTTCTAGTTTATAATTATTAATACATGAATATCTGTTTCTTTTCTCCTTTTGAAAAAAATAATTCTAGTCATCCCTCAGTATCTCTGGAAGATTGATTGGTTCCATGAACCCCCGTGGATACCAAAATCTGCATTAAATTATCTCTAGATTACTTATAATATCTAATACAATGCAAATAATATGTAAATAGTTATGCTGTGTTGTTGGGAATAATGGCAAGAAAAAAGTCTGTACATGCTTCACATGTTTAGTACAGACACAATTTTTTTTTTCAAATATTTTCAATCTGCAGTTGCTTGAATCTGCAGATACAGAACCCACAGATACAGAGGACCATGTATTTGGAATTATCACCAATAATTTTGTTAATTCTTAGGAATGCTTTAAAAATCTTCCTCAGGTATTCATTGCAGCTGCCTTTACCATTTGACTTGTAACACAGTTTAGATTGTTATGATCACAAGTAAATAAGAGGAAAGAATTGATTTCTTAATTCAAAAAACTATTGTACATGCTTGAATTCAACAAACTACAATAACTGTTAAAACACAAAGTGATTTAATGTATGCAATGGATGAATTGTAAAGGATTCGTTTATAAGTTATTCATTTTTTATGGTTTAATCAGTCTAATTGTTTTGACTATATATAAACCAAATCTTTTATTGCTTCCTCTAAGGACTAATATTGTCAAAAACTACTATTATTAATATTTATCTGAGTTGTATGTTAACATATTTTCTGTTTTAAGACTGTAGTTTAAGAAGCAACTATTTTGTTACATGGAGTAGTTAATTTTTATCTAATAAAAGCATACATGAAATACATTCTATCTTAGATATTAAAATCTATTCATTTCTCTTTATGAAATATGTTTTATTTTATTTCTGGTTAACAGATGAAAAGTAATATTTAGTCATTATTCTTTATATATTTTCTCTATTGTGATATATAGTAGTTACAAAGTATGTACTTTAACGGTACATAGTTTTTAAATCTGTGAATTTGTTTTTCTGTTTATATATGTGTGTATATATATATATATATATACACACACCCCCCACACAAAGTTTATTAAAAATATGAGAGATGTTTTTCCATTATTTTCTTCTTTGAGTATAATCGTGTATTAGCTCTGATATCCATTAGGAAATTGAGCTTCTCCTAAAACAGCAAAGTAACAAGCCGTGGGACAACCTACCAAGTTCATAACCATGCGCTTTTTCATACTGGTCAGTTATCCAGTTTAAACACGACTGCTTCTAAACTCTGTAGTGCCTACAGAAACAATTCTTGAAAATCTATGTCTAAATTTTTAATTACGGTCAAACACTCTTTCATCCCATAGTGTATAAAAGCAATACTTAATTTATGACCAGCAAAATATCAGTTATTTTCATAAATATTTATAGTTTCTCAATGAAAAATTGACATAGCCACAAGCAAAGAGCTTTATGGCTCAGAGTACTCCTTTATAAAAATATACTCCAAATTAAATTTTATACTACTTTGTTATATGTCCACGTAAAGGCTAAATGTTACTGTGTGCTTATCGTAAGATTATTCTTGATAATGTACATACTACTTTGGCTTAATTACTATATAGAGACTCATTCATCCTTAGTCACATCAAAGAAGTAAATAGTAGCACTGTTACATTGCATCAATGAAGCAAAGAGCATTTTTCAAAATGATTATTTTTTGTTATTAATTACTATTAATACTTAATTTATCAGAAGACAAAATAAGGCTAATAAGCAAATTGTCATAGGTGTGAAATTTATGGAAATCAAAACAGTGGCACTTTTATATGTAGAATGTTCTAGATTTCATTTAAAAGCATTTTTTATGCTGAATTTCAGTTTTCTCAACTTACATAAAATTAACCATAAATTTAACCATAAAGTTAAAAAGTTTTTAGAAACTATCCTATTGAAATAAATATTTCATGACAAAAAAACAATGATGCACCATGGTTAGTAATAGTACATACAGTTCAACTTACATAATTGTATAATTATGTTTTTATCATTTTGGTTTTTAAAAACAATAGGTTAAAAATCTGAGTAAAGATCATCATAAAAAACACAAAGTGGAAATCATCAGTCACTCAATCACATTTAAAATAAATACATTAATTACAATTATATCCATGCATAAATGTGTTTTTGAGTCAGTTTTACGAAAAACCATTATCAAAGCTCTATATTGCTATGTTAATTTGATAATAAAGTCAAATGTAATACAATCTTTGCCCTGATCTTGAAAATATCAAATTAAAAAAAAAACCATATGGAAGAAATTCAGCTGAAATGCATGCAGCAAACTTGATAAATTTATATGTTTGAACACAGTCACCTAAAAGAGTATCATGTCACAGTTGTTAAAAAAGAAGGTATTAGATAGCATGTTAAGTTTTTTCATTCTGTTAAAATACTATGCATCTCTTAGGAATTAGAAAACAAATTTAACAGAAACCCTTAATCTTGTAAGACTGGAGAATTAAGAAAATACCAAATACATTATTCTTATATAATTTTTGATATAATGGAATCGTGTTGATTACTCATGCCCACCATTGATAAATAAAAATATTTCTTCATTAAAATTGGGCTTAAATAAAAAAGTATTTCAAGAGAAAGCTTCTTGAAATACTACTGTTTTCCTTGTATACTTAATTTTTTTTTTTAAGGTCAGAAACCAAATGGGAGCACACTTTCAAAAGAAATAGCAGTATGATACATTTACTTTTATATATATATATATGAACAAATTAGTATGAAGGGTGACAAATGCTATTTTAATTATGTATTTCTATCTGGAGAGATACAGAAAATAAGAAAAAATGTTCATTGACCAGAGAAAAGAACCATTAAATGTTGAAATTAGAAACTGAAGAAATAACATATTTCATTAAAAATTAATTACTTGGATATTACAAATGCATCTGCCGTAATATAGAGAAATAAGGGAACATTCCACATGAGTATATTTTGTCCTACCTGGAAAGCTTCTAAGAATAGAGCCAACACACAGAGGGAAGCAAAAGCAAGAGATGGGTAAGGAGCCCCGATGGCATATTTTGAACCCTCAAATTCTACCCTAAACCATGTCTTCCTGTGGCTTCTCCAATCCATTAGCCAGCACACATTCCTTTTTGATTAAGCTAATTTAAGTTGGATTTATGTGGTGGAACTGAAAGAGGCCTCATTAATAAAATTGCCTATAGTGTTATGTCTCAAACAGAGGTAAATATAGTAGAGGCAGGCATAAGAAAGAGAGAGCCAGTACTCTCCGAAGCTTCAAAAAAAAAAAAAAAATACTCAAAGAGGAGCCACCCTCAAGTATTTTTTTTTTATTGTTTGTTATTATAGGGGTACAGATGTTTAGGTTACGTATGTTGCCCCTGCCCCCCTTCCCCCAAAGTCCCAGTTTCAAGTGTGTCCATCTCTCGGATGGTGCGCATTGCACCCTTTGTGTATGCATATATCCGTCCCCTCCTCCCCCTCGCCCCTCCCCCTCCCCTCCCTCCCTACCCGACGTCCAATAGATGTTATTCTTATATGTACACTTATGTGTTGTTCAGTTACTACCAATTTGATGGTGAGTACATGTGGTGCTTGTTTTTCCATTCTTGGGATACTTCGCTTAGTAGAATGCCTTCCAGCTCTATTCAGGAGTATACAAGAGGTGCTATATCACCATTGTTTCTTAAAGCTGAATAGTACTCCATGGTATACATATACCACATTTTATTAATCCACTCATGTATTGATGGACACTTGGGTTGTTTCCACATCTTTGCAATTGTGAATTGTGCTGCTATAAACATTCGGGTGCAGGTGTCTTTTTCATAGAGCGACTTTTGTTCTT